>JAHKKF010536251.1:36397-47626 GCA_019740295.1 Labeo calbasu
CAGTGATTCTAGAGGCAAAGTTGTCCGGAATGAGGAGTTCTATCATATGATACGAATGTTGTGTGAATGTGCAAAAAAACGCATACAATCTTTTACTCTCTTGAAAAATGCAGTGCTGCGCCCCAGTGGCCGATTTCTTTCAAATTTCACAGGTGCTCAGACTTCATTGGTCAGTGGCGGCCATGTTTTTTTGAGATACGCAGACGTCCTTTTAGACCAGGGGTGCCCAACCCTGTTCCTGGAGATCTACCTTCCTGCTGAGTTCAGCTCCAACCCTGATCAAACACACCTGTCTGTAATTATCAAGTGCTCCTTCTGATCCTAATTAGTTGGTTCAGGTGTGTTTAATCAGGGTTGGAGCTGAACTCTGCAGGAAGGTAGATCTCCAGGAACAGGGTTAAGCATCCCTGTTCTAGACACTTGTGGCATTTTGGACCATGACCGTGCACAGCGATTTTCATGTTGATTGAACAAATGTTTGTGTAGTTATAGCCATTTTTGTGTTTTTTCCCTCTTATAGTGCCACTAAGTGGCCAATATCTGTGATTGTTTGTCATGTGACCTCAGATTGAGCTCAGAACATACATGTTCTGAGTTTAGTGAAGATATCTCATTCCGTTCAGGAGTTCTTTTACTAAAAAATTTTTTTTTGGATAATTATTGATATTCATTCTCCAGAGAATTTTTCTGCACTGGTTTGGTTCTGATCGGGCAAAAAACCTAGGACTAGTTCGCAAATGAGCGATTTTGTACTTTGATCGCTGTAGCAGCCCCGTCAGGCCGTTTGGGGCGATCCTTGGTGTGAGTACTACCATCCCTCCAAGTTTCAAGTCTCTATGACTTACAGTTTGGTCTGCACAATCAGTTTTATGTGGATGTTGCTGATCCTTGGCCATTCTAACAGTTACAATAGCGCTTGAACCCCTTATAAATAGTAGTTACAGTAAGTAGAAAAAGGTAGTGAGTGGTGTTTGTACAATGGACTCTTGAGATCTGTTTATATGAACAAACATCTATTATCATATTGTTTTCATCTTTGGGAAATTATTAATGAGTTTTTGAGGCTGGAGAATTGAACTCTCTCACACTTCTTTGCAGTTGAGCACTGAGGAGATCTCAGAATTGAGTGCAGAGGAATTCATAATGAAGGTAAATGCTTTTTTCACAGGTGGTTTCATTCGCTGTTGCTGTTTCAATCCATGTGCTTTGTTGAAAATCCTTTATCTAATTGGGTATCGCAGTCAAAATTGCTTGTTAAACTTGTTATGCTGTATTACCATCAAATCTTGGATTCAGTCTTTCTGTCAACTTGTTTTTTTTCAATTAGTGTAGATTTAGCATTGATCATAGGACTCATTTATCTATGCTTGCACATCAGTTTTTGAGTGAATGTGGTTTGGTGATAATATAACATCAGATATTTATAAACAATTTTTGTTTGGTAACACTGCAAGTGTAACAAGGTGGGGAAAAATCTTCGGTCATCGGATTCCACAAGCTGATATGATTCTTTAGGGTCTTAATGAAAAGTCTATAATATACTTTGGTTAAAAATTTTCAGTGGTAGTGTAAAACAACACCCTTTTACCTTGCCAAAATCAGCTCTGCAAAAATCATCCCATTCTGGTCGAGGCTGCTTTAAATGCAAATGAGACGCTCATGTCAATCAACTATGGTGGGAGCGGCCTCTGTGGGTGTGACGCCACAATGACAGGCATCTGAGAATGGCTCGATTTGAAAAAGGGGATATTATTTTTACAGATTAATTAAAAACCACTGCATGGATTTTTGTCATTATAGGGTAGATTTGTACATACACTGCCAACACACAGTAATTTTCAAAAAACATGCAAAAGTGAACTTAGCATCCGATGACTTCTTTAAAGTACAAAAACGTGAGCAAATTTAGTCCAATGTAACAACACTGAATAGGGTTCTTGAAAAAGAAAATCCTCTCCTGGTCAGAATAACCAGAACACAACATGAGGATTAAAGATGTAATCAAAATTGGAGTTTTGTGGCTTTTAGTTCATGTCTGTTAGCTTTAAAGCATCCTTAAGTGTGACCTTGGAGGTCGACAAAACAGCTCAGAAAATATATACATTTTAGTGTCTTTCTCATGAGGCTAAATGGGTCAAACATATTCATGACTTGTACACAGTGTCAAATAAAATTGTTCGTCCTATAAAATACAGAATAAGAAAGTCCCTGCACCTAATACCGCCTGTCTATTAATAGCAAATAGCAAGTCATCCCAGACTGTAATGCAATCTTAAGGTTTTAAAAAGACAGACCTTTGATATATCCCGCACCATATATACTCCAAATACTCCAGCACAGGTTCTTCAAACTGTTTCATGTGGCCTCACGCTAACCATAGTGTCACATGCATTGTTTTCTCTGTTCCCTAAAGTGTTACAGGATATGTGAATGTTTAATGACTCTATTGCAAATGACTGAATGGACAGATGAATAGACCAAACCAATGCATTTATTCCCCTTTCTGTGGAAGTACAGCAGTTGCTGAGTATCGTCCAGCAGAAGGCCTCTCTAGGTGTGGTGGACTCCACTCTGAAGTTTGCATTGAGCGCTCTGTGGAACTTGACAGATGAGACGCCCACCGCGTGTCGCCATTTCATTCAGTGCCAAGGAATAGAGCTCTACATGGAACTGCTGGAGGTGAAAACACACATACACATGATGGGTTTCCGTGTTTTATGGGTTCCTTCCATAGGCGTAATAGTTTTTCAACTGTACAAACTGTATTTTCTACTCCCGTACTCTAAACGTGCCCCTTACAGAAAACATGCTATTTTTACATTCTCAAAATACATCATTCTGGGTGATTTATAAGCTGCTTTCTTTATGGGGACCAAACAATGTTGCCACAAGTTTAAAAATGACTGGTATCACTATACTGTAGGGAATGTAGGGAATACCAGGACCACACACACACAGCTAAAGACTGGAATACACTACACAGCTTTTGCCCAGATTTTTCGGATTTAAGCTGACAGATGTAACAGAAATTGTGTAGGGTATTGATAATTAGTGCACAGAATATTATGAAGAGGTTGTTAATTTCTTGTATCTTCACATTTCTCTCTTCTCTCCTCCACAGTCTTATTATTCTGAGTCCTCCATCCAGCAGAAGCTCCTGGGCCTTTTGGTAAATGTACTTTTACCATGTTATATGGTAGAATTGGTGGAAATGAATAGATTAATTACAAAGTAAATGCCTAACCCACTGTGACATGACCAGTTTTGGTCACATACAAATCTAAAAGTACTTAAAATGACTCATCATGTATTGTTTACAGAAGATTTGTTAACCAGTGGTCCACAAAGAATTAAAATATTAGTAATAATAGATGAACAATGGCTAATTGTAACAAGTAAAGTGCCGTAAACTACTCACATTTATTTTATTTATTTATTTTTTTTTTTTTCACGTAATTTAAAAAAATGTTTAGAAATACATAAATTAGATCAAATTTGGGGTTTTAATATATGTGACCCTGGACCACAAAACCAGTTTTAAGTCACACAGGTATATTTGTAGTAATAGCCAACACTACATTGTATGGGTCAAAATGATCAATATTTCTTTTATGCCAAAAGTCATTGGGATATTAAGTAAAGATCATGTTCCATGAAGATATTTTGTTACTTTTCTTCCCTAAATATATCAAAACTTAATTTTTGATTAGTAATATGCATTGCTAAGAACTTCATTTGGACTACTTTAAAGGTGATTTTCTCAATATTTAGATTTTTTTGCACCCTCAGATTTCAGATTTTCAAGTAGTTGTATCTTGGCCAAATATTATAGCTTTCAGATGATGTATAAATCTCATTATCCAAAAAATGACCCTTATGACTTGTTTTGTGGTCCAGGGTCACGTATAATATGTTAATATTATAGTATAGGTTGTTTGTTGATAGTGTTAGGTAAGTGCTATTTCTTATGTCTAACTCTTTGTCTGTTAAAGGGACAGACTGAATCTAACTTCTGCATAACTTGTGCAACAGTAAAGAAAAAAAGTGCACTGATATAGTGATTTTTGATCTATTCTCTAATTTGGGGCAGGGGCTTTTTCATTAATGTTCTATACATAAGCATTAGGTATGATTAACCAACAATGAGCAATAGATTTACAGCGTTTACTAAGTTCATAGGTCAATGAGATTTGTTATATTTACTAATACATTTTTAATATTTAAACCTGTATAAATTAAAATGTGTTAATATGTTATGAACATGACTTTACACTAATACAGTTATTGTAAAGGGGCGATTTGGACTCCTTGAAACCTTTAGAAATAAACCTGCCATGTTTTGTCTATGTTAATGCAAGAGAAAATAACATCATGGTCTTTCATGGTTTTCAGTGGAACTGAATTTTACTATGATGTTCTTAAAGTTTATCTACTTTAAATTATGCATAAATTGATCAACACTCTCTGTGTGCTCTAGAATAATGTAGCAGAGGTGGAGGAGCTGCGGATGGAGCTGATGAATGAGGATCTGGTGGAGCACATTCTCTCACTCCTCATCAACCCAGTGGTGGAGGTGAACGTCAGTTACTTTGCCGGAGGGATCCTGGCTCATCTCGTCTCAGTCAAGGGGCCCGTGTGGAGTCTGGACGCTGAGCTGCTCAAGACAGTGCAGGAGAAACTGGTAGGTGTTCATGTACATGTGTTGTTTATCTATCATAGCTCTTTATGCTCATCTCTTTCACTTTTAGCACTCGTCTGTCCTGTCATGGAGTTCTCCTGAGCATGCAATGGTTTCTTACCGGTAAGTGTCTTAATATATACTTTATTCTGTATTGAGTATACTGTGTTTATATCATAGTATGCAATAACTCACACAAAAGACTGGACACACCTAAACATTTATTATTTATTTTGTTACTAATGCAATATAAAGCAAATGGCAAATGATAATGAAACTTTTCAGTATTAATAATAAACAGCAGCCAAATACTGCAGACAGTTATGCTTAATGATACTGAGAGAAGCAGAAATTGCGATCACAATTAAAATATGATTCACTGTGCATTGTACATATTAGAATAATAGGTCAACAAAACTATGATATTACACAAATGGAAATATGGGAATTATGTAGTGAAATAGGGAAAAAAAACTTTTACATTTGGTAGTTAAATGTATAAATGTCTACAAAATGAATTTCAAGCATTTGGTCAGAGCTTTCTGATTCAAAAAAAAAAAAAAAAAAGATCATGAGAAGCATAAATTCAGTCTGTTTTTCAAAATATTGTCCGAGATTTTTGGGTCAGCTATTCCTTTAAATATCAGGTTGTTGTTCACTAAAATGATTGATGCACCTGAAAAACAATCAGCTAGCTGCACTTTTTTTGTTAACACTTTTGTTTGCTTTATTAAATGCCATAATGTACAGCCATTGCATTTAAGTCACCCAACTAGATATTCAATAAAACTATGCGACTAGGCAGAAGCTTTTTGATCAGAAGGATCATCGGAAGCATAAAACTGTATATTATATGAAAATGTATTAACAAATTAAAGATAAGTTTATCCAAAAATGGCTCATCCTCATTAACTGACGCCACCTACTGGATTAGAGTGTTTAATGCTGCATGGTACACAGGAGAACATGGACTGATGTTACCATTTGCACGAACAGAACAAATGCTTGGAGGTACAGTTCATCCAAAAGTAAAAATGCTGTCATCCTTATTCGCCCTCGTGTTATTCCAAATGTGTATACATGTATTTTATCCCTTCTGCAGAGCACAAAAGACAGTATTTTGGGGATTTTTTTTTTTGCTCAACTATTTTTTTTAAATAGGTTGTTTCTCACCAAAACAACTGATGGAACTGCAAAGTAATCAGAAAGCCAGTAGTTTTTACTAGCACTTTTTTAAGTGTTTCATTGAGTCTGAATGTATGGTTAATGAATCTAATTCACCCAGCTAACTAGTTTTTTATTTCCAGAATAGAGAAAGGGGGTAATCTAATGACTGAAGAATGTTCTGGTCGCTCTTTACACGCTGCATACACAACCCTGTTCATTGTATTTGAATGAAAAAACATCATGGAAATAGTCTTCAAAATGTGAAACGCTCATACAGTTTTGAAAAGGAACTATTCATCTCTCTCTCTCAGGACGTTCCAGCCCTTCTATCCTTTGCTGCACATCTCACAGTGTTCTGGTGTTCAGCTCTGGGCTCTTTGGGCCATACAGTTTGTCTGCTGTCAGAATGGTAAGAAAAAACAAGAGAGGGTAATAAACAGCAGCCCCTTGATTTACATGTTAAATCCCTGGTATATTTGCTGTTGCATTTCACACATGTAAGTAAAAATGAGGAACTGATAATGGTGTAATGTAGTTCACACTGTGATTGTAGTCACATTCTGTTGTTGTAGCCCCTCAGTACTGTAATATGCTTCAAAGTGAAGGAGGAACAGACATATTAAGGATCCTGAGCTCACATCCAGACACACACAGTGATGTGAAGTGTCTGACAGAAAACATCCTGAAGATCCTGGAGCGAAATCTTCATCCTGCAAGCTCAGGTACAGAATGTGCTAGCATTATCAGTGATTTCTAAATCATGTGAAATAAATGACCACACTGCTACGATCATGTCTTGTAAGTGTTGCTCCATGGTGCTACTTATCAGATTGATTGAAGGTGTTGTATGTATGTACTAAAGCATCAAAATACCATGTTTGCAGATATTTAGGAAACCTGCATACTTTACATAGTTTACATGCTTGTTCCCTTAAAAACAATGCTACAGCCAGTTATTCTACTTTTGAAATGTGTATTCTGTATTAGAAAGTCTGTTTTTGTTTTAGTTTGTGTGACTCCGCCCACTGCCAATTTACCCACTAGTATTTCGACACTCGTGTTGTCCGTTGGTGGAAAACACAGCATATTGTAACTATGGAAACCAGCAAATAAACTGTGTCACAGATCGCAGATTCTACCTGACCTAAAAAGTCCTGGCATCCATCTAAAAAGCTTAAAGGAGAAGTCCACTTCCAGAACAACACTTCACAAATAATTTACTCACCCCCTTGTCATCCAAGATGTTCATGTCTTTCTGTCTTCAGTCGTGAAGAAATTATGGTTTCAGGATTTTGCCACATGTAATGGACTTTATTGGTGCCCCAATTTTCCAAAATGTAGTTTAAATGCAGCTTCAATGAGTTCTAAACAATCCCAGCCGAGGAAGAAGGGTCCTGTCTAGCAAAACGATCGTTTTTTTCGGAAAATAATTTTTTTAATACTTTTTAAGCACAAAAGCTCGTGTAGCACAGGCTCTGGGATGCGTGTTCACGACACTACGTACTATTGAATCACGTCAAAAGGTCACGCGGAACTATAGACCCAGTGTTTACAAAGCGAACGCACAAAGACTAAGAAAGTGCAAGTACGTTTGTAAATGCTAAAAGGTACAACAATGTCCTCCTCTCAAGTTGTAGGAGAAAATAAGATGGGGTTTTTCACCATACTCAGTACACAGACGATGAACTTAGACGTGATTCGTAGTAGTGATGGGAAGTTCGGATCATTTTACTGACTCGGACCTTTGAGTCTCATTCAGCAAAATGAACGAATCTTTTTTTCGAGTCATTTCGTTCATTTTAGCAAAATATACTTTAAATGTTACATGTTACTTCCCTAACACATCTACTGCTTACACAAACGTTGATCACACTACAAACAAGACAAAACTATAATGCTATAAGAAACAGAAAAGATTAATTCATTGTTTACCTGGGTCTTTAGTCTATGATTAGCTCAGCTCACCTCTTATCTGACAAGTTTTCGGGTTTGGGTTGTTCATTCATCATGTGACAGCCTCATAAGATGAACGAAAGACTCGAAAAAGCCGAAGACTCAAAACAGGTGAACTAATTCCAGTACAGAAGCTAATAGGATGTTGCGTATGCGCGAATGAAGGAATCACTCCCCGACGACTCGTCCTTCCCGAGTCACATTGAAGATTCGTTCAAAATTAAAGAATCGTTCAAGAATGACCCATTACTACTTCGTAGCATAGTGGATGCGCATCCCAGAGCCTGTGCAACATGAGCTTTTGTGCTTAAAAAGTATAAAAAAAATTATTTTTTGAAAAAAATGACTCATTTTGCTAGATAAGACCCTTCTTCCTCAGCTGGGATCGTTTAGAGTCCTTTGAAGCTGCATTTAAACCACATTTTGGAAGTTCAAAATCGGGCCACCAATCAAGTCCATTATATGGCGAAAAATCCTGGAATGTTTTCCTCAAAAAACATAATTTCTTCACGACTGAAGACAGAACGACATCAACATCTTGGATGACAAGAGGGTGAGTAAATTATTTGTAAATTGTTGTTCTGGAAGTGGACTTCTCCTTTAATGACCAGAGGAAACACGAATAGATCAACTTACAGCGTAACACTTGTCACCTTCCGTTATCAGCTGCGCTTGTTTCTGTTGCGCGTCTTCAATCTGGCAACCTGACTGTCAATATTACATAATGCAATGTCTGTATTTTCAAAATTTCAGAACACTGATTTTCTTGTTTGGTTTATGCTTTTTCTAGTGGAGGATTTTCATTGACGTCACAGAAAAAACTGGATTCATAAAGGGATGTGCCACTATGTGTGCTGTAATGGATATATTTGAGGATTTTTAGATTTAACAAAAAAGTGCAAGCACTTCGCTGGTTCATTAAAAAAATTATTTTGCTTAATCTAAGAGAAATGGTGTTTTTTTTTTCAGTTTGTTATTGAAGTGTGTGAAAAAGTTATTTTTAAATATGTTTCACAAACATTTTTGATATTGGTCAGACAATAACATAGTCCTGCCCCAAAGCAGAGCATTTGAAAAGCACCTTATACTTCTGTGATACATAAGGTTTCAACATCTCCAATTCTTAAAAAATCATGTTTCCAGATGAAGAACTACTACTCTTGATCAGACAAATAGCTGTTACCATAGAAACTGAAATCATGACAAGACAACTTCAGAGGCTGCATCCTTCAAAGCCTCCCTTAAATGTGGCCTCAAAATGCATCTTTCATTTCCCAGGCCATGGAGGATACAACTACTGGATACTAATATTCAATGCTCGTGAACTTAGTGTATTTAATCCTTGTTGAGTATGGCATGGAGAAAAGGGAAACAGAGAAATGGGTAAGATTAAAAAATACACAACAATCACCCAGCAGCCCAGTAGGTGGTGGTATGAATGAAGTCTGTAACTTGACAGTAAACAACACAGACTTATGTTGAGTTTAAACCATATACTTTTACTTAATTACATTTACAAGAAAAAAAGCTATATTTTGTTTACTCCATTACAACTTCATACAGACTCAAAAGTACTAAGTGCACATGTGTACATGTAGTCATTAAATAAATGTTTTCTTAATGATAAAAATAAGTAAAATTTGGTCTTTTTCTTTATCCTATTGTGACCAACAGGCCAAACAACCATGCTTTATTTTATTTATTTAAAAAACAAAACAATAAGTTTTATTTTAATGTAAAATATAATTGGTCTGTGGTTTACTATGGTAATATGATCTTTCGTCCTTATAAACAGGGTTGTTCCAAAATAGACAACAGTTGCTGTTGCCCCAAGCTTGAGAAATATCTAAACATTATTAAAAGACTACAATCATATGTTGGAAAAAAAAATACATTAGATTCTTTCAATTGCCCCATCAAATGGTGCTTTATATGTTTATATAATTATATAAATGTCTAAACGTAATTACTTTTATTTTTTATTTTTAAAGCAATTATTAAGACATTTTAAACAATAATTAATAATTGTCATATATTTAGTATATTTACTCAAGATATGCTTAACATATGACATACCCTATATATAAAAAAATAAATCAGGTTCAGAACAACATGAGTGTAAGTAAATGATGGCAGAATTTTCATTTTTGAAGATTTACTATTATACAAATACTCAAAATTTCACTTTTTGTGGTCCATGGAAGAAAGAAAGTTATATGACTGTGTAACAAGATGCATTTTACACCCCTAGTAATGAAATGTTACGTGGAATGTTTTGTTGTGTATCAATAATCCATGAAACCCTTTAAGTCCGAACTGTGCTGGTTGCATCTTGTAGCCTTGTTGAAGGTACCTCCTGAATCTAATTTTGGACAGACTGTAAAGGAGACATATTATGCCCCATATTATACAATATGTAATAAAAGTCTCAGGTGTCCCCAGAATGTGTCTGTGAAGTTTCAGTTTCAAAATACTCCACAGATCATTTATTATATCATTTTGAAAATTCCTATTTTGAGTAGAAGCAGAAACACGTTGTTTCATGCATGTCTCTTTAAATGCAAATGAGCTGCTGCTCCCCGCCCCCTTTTCCAGAATAGGCCTGTGCCTTTACCACTGGTTTTGATTGTCATATCTATGGTGCTGAAATCATGCAATTTAAACCATATTAGTTTAAACTTATAATATAGGGTTTTCTGAGCGCACGCTTCCGAAGCACATGCACAGAAAGCAGCTGTAACAGCATGTGAGTACTAAACTAAGTTCTCTTTCAATGTCTTATTGCGCTTAAACTGTCAAACACGCACAAGTTTATGTTAAAAACACACAAGAGTTACCAAAACAGGGGTTAAGTCTGTGAAGGTAAACAGCTGGGAAAGAAATCACGTTTATATTAGATCAGTGTGGCAGTAGCATAATATACAGTAAATAAATCAATAAATCCACTTGTCTCCTCCGCGGCTGGGACTCTAAATAGTATTCGTTGCTTGTCTGTGCAGCCAAAGACAGAACAGTCAGCATGCTTTGCTCAAGTTTTTGCAGTAGGGGTTCGATCTTCAACTGGCTGGCAGGAGCCACCACTGACAGGTCATGTGACCTGTCAGTGGCTGGTGGCAGCTGCCAGTCTGTCTGTCAGTGGCTGGTGGCAGCTGCCAGTCTGATTCTGGCAGGTCACGTGACCTGCCAGTGGCGGGCTGGTGGCTGGCAGTCTCNACCGCTTTAGATCTGTGAGTATCACGCGTTCTCTGTCACTCTCGCTGCAAGGAAATACACAATTTTATTGTTATGAATGTATTCTTATGACTCTGTTCTTTAGTATGATTGACGTTTTAGTTTTTTTCCACAATTAAAAAGGTCAAATGAACGTGATCACGACTGGTTGCTTACTGACGCTTCGCCTAAACTCGGAGCGCTCTCGCGGCTGTCAGAGC
>JAHKKF010536253.1:0-28472 GCA_019740295.1 Labeo calbasu
AAAAAAAAAATAACCCAGCACTTTTTGGAGTGTATGTAATATACTTATACAGTAGGTCATCTGTATTTAGCATGCCTCACATGTGATGTAATGCATTTTGCATATAGTATTTGCATACAAATAATTTTCACATAGTAGCAAAGTAATAATACTCTGGTGCAGGGATCTTGAATGAATAACTTGCACAAGTGGATTAATTCCACTGCTGTAAGTATATCTGTGGGCGTTCTGTAGGTAGACTCCATGCATTCATTTGCAATTTCAAGATGATTTGTGATGGGATGGATTCAGGAACAGAGTTTGTGTGTATGGATGGATTATATGAACTGTTCATGGGAACATTTGGTGATATGCACATCCTTATAAATGAGGCTTCTTCTGTAACACTTAAGTAGCCATTAAGACTATGAACAACATAAATGAATCAATACTTTCTTGAAGGATAATTCCGCAATATATATATTTCGGAAGGCTATTAACACAGGGGAAGAATAGCCAGTCAATTTGATAATTTGCAGCTCAGAGGACAGAGGTCTCTGTCAGGGAACTAGTTCTGTTCTTTCAGATCAATAATGCAGACCCTAAATTGAAATGCACTCAGCCTGAACTGCAGAATTAGTTTGTAATCTAATGTCAGGTGGGTACAAGCTTCAACTCCCCCCTCCCCCCCAGCCTCAAAATAGAGTGAGCACAGACAGCCATGAAAGCAAAAATTGAACAAGGCCTCCCTGTCACCACTGAGCTAATCTTACCCGCTGAATGTGGGAAGGAAGGAGGGATGATTAAATATCAACATATCCGCATGAAGAACACCATTTCATGCCCTTGCCCTCAGCCTCTGAGCTGTCGCTTTCACTGTCTGAGGTTGTGAGAAAACCTTTAGTTTAATAACCTGCTAAAAGATATTGAATCCTCAAAGCCCACAGGATATATTTTATTTTGTTAATGCATAATCACTAGGCTTATCCTTGAAAACATCACCTGACACAAATAAATGCAAATTATGTCAGTTGATTAGATTGCATCTGTTTTCGCAACGACAGTTGATATATATATATTATAAAATGAGGCCGTATGGCAGTTTTCTTGTACTAATAACCATATATCCGTGAAGATATTCCCATAAGCAAAGCTGTCTTTTTTAGCACAAGCTGTAGAACTTTAAGACGTAATAAGCAGAGAATGACATTGCCTGAGTAAATTATCTCCTGAGACTATTGACAAGTCTCCCACATTATCTGTTTCTCCGTTAAACCTCTCGTAAACCTCCTGAACTCGCGGCCATCAGAGGACAAGTGTCCTTTAAGAGCACAAAAGGACTTGAGGGGACTGAACAACACAGGAAGAATGACAGTTCAGATATGAAGAAAACAAATGAAGCTATTTAGATCTTCTGGAGAAAATAAAAATCAATCTCAAAACCCAAACTTTCTGTGCTATAGCTACTTTATTTTCTCTTCTGTCAAGCAACATCAATATGTACTCTGCTTGTCAAAACATAACGTAAATATCAATACATGCCACACTCATCATAAAACTGACAAATGATAATAAGCCAAGCAAAACAAGAATTATGACTCTTGCAGATGATGAGTCCCATCTGTAGGTTGCAAACTTTTTGCTTTTTCTTTTGGATTTTTCTTATACAGGGCTTGTCAAGATCCATCCAATCAATCAATCAATTAATCGATAATAATAGTATTTTTTTTATTTACACTGAATGACAATGCAATATATTATTTCACCTTTATTTTGACATTTCATTTTCACAAAATTAATTTGAAACATTAAAGTAGTCACTTTGAAGTTCTCCTAACAGGAGTTGAAGGGCAGTTTATAAAGCATTGTTTAATAAATAAATTTTATAAGTTTGCTGAAGCACAGTATAAAAAACTCTAATCAAAATTAGAGAACACCTCAAAGTTATTGGTGTTAATCTGGCACCTAGTGCTAATTTCCTTAATTTTATAACAAACCCTATTTAACTGGCAGCATTGATCCAATTTTCACTGAGATTGCAAGATAGCAGGCCACTCTAAAGTGACTGAAATAACAGTGCATAATAAGTGCAATGACACTAATTCACTCAACTCCCCCCAAAAGGCTGGACATCCATGTAATAAGAATGCACGCGAAGACAGGATAATGCAGAGACTCTCAATGGAGAATTGGTTCAACACTGCAGCTGGAATTGCTTGCCAATTCAGTGCTAAACAGGGTAAGGATCTGCGTGGCATGTTTAGGAAAAGTCGGACTAATAGCACACTCTGCAGCGACCAAGCCTTTCGTCAGCAGAGAGAATCAAAAGGCTAAGCTCACCTTTGCTGTTTTGTGGACAGAGGAGAACTGGTTCCAGTTCACTTTAGTGATGAGAGCAAGTTTAATTTATTTGGGTCTGATGGGAAACATTTTGTTCGGTGTTAAACTGAGGAAAGACTGAAGACCAAGTGCTTAAAGAAGTCAGTGAATGGTGGAGGAGGAAGTGTCATGGTTTGGGGGATGTTTTCTGCAGCAGGAGTTGGGCCTCTTATACAGCTGCTTGGCAGGGTGAATGCAATTTTTTATCAGAACCTCCTTTCCTGCGTTCATTACCCAATCAGCCTGAAACATTTAAGCAGGACAGTGCCCCCGTCACACTGCAAAACAGGTAAAGCAGTTCCCTGAAGCTAAGAACATTAAAATAATAAAATGACTGGGCCAGAGTCCTGACCTAAACCCAATTGAAAATCTCTGGAAAATCCTTGGCGACAAAGTTATGGCTAAGAAACCCACTACAGTTACCGAACTGTCAAAGAGAGTAGAAGAAAAGTGTACCAAAATCATACCAGCACTGTGTGAGAAACTAGTGATGTCCTGTGGTCGCAGATGTGCTGAAGTCATTGAATGCAAGGGCCTCTACACTTTCTACTAATTTCTGACAACTGCAACCCTCCAAAATTCAACCTGATCGCATGACGAAATAGTATCTGTGGGAACTTTTTCACAAGACGTGAAATACGTAGCACCATGTACGTACATATTCGATGTGAGAAGTCCACTAAAAGAGTGTTAGTACTGTTTTACCACCTCCAGTGTTCATTTCTGTTGGAAGCTGCAGTGATATGTACTTATTGGTACGTATTTCCCATCTTACGAAAATGTTCTCACAGGTACGTGTTCGTCATTAGATCAGGTAGCTAAAATTTTAGTTGTAATCTTTGTTTGTGCTACAGTGGTTACTGTTCTCTAATTTTGATCACTGTGTTTTCCACAAAATTGGTTAGTAGAACAGTGGTGTATCTACAGCTGATGTTCCTTCAAATTTTGAAAGAAAAAATCCAGTATTTATAGATTGTTCTTTAATTTTGATGTTCACTCTGTATAAAATCACTTTTGTAAATTTAGTTTGAAGTGGACACCAAAATAGAACATCTTGTCTCATCTTTGACTCATAAACAAATTAGTAATTAGTTAGCAGTTCTGCTGAACTAGTTTAGCATTCTTTGTTTTCTACTTGTGGAGTGATCAGAGTCAGTGATCTATGAAGTGTAGAAATATGTAAGGACCGTCCCCTACTGTCCGTTTGCAAGATGAGAAACAAAACAGTTTTTTCCCCCCTCTCCTCTTTTGCTCCTTCAGAATGAGACTGCAGACAGAAGTTGCTGGAATGGAACTGATGTGGGCATCATCTGGAGAGGATGGTTAAGACAGTCTCAGCTCACTTCACACTGCCTACTTGTGCAGGAAGTCACACTGTCAAGGTCCTGCAAGACAGTTCTATTTCTTCTCCCAAGAGGAAACACTCAACAGTGACTTGACACTTTTGCAATGACCTCACCAAAATATTAATTTGTACACTTAGGGTACAGTGTGTCAGATGTTTACACTTCAAGCTTTGCTCTTTAACAAGAATATTCAATGAAAATCCTTGGTGTGCTTATTGATGTACATCATTGACACAGCTGCTTCAGTGTGCAGTTGCAGAAACAAAAACAAAACAAAACCACTCTGACAGTAAATCTTTTGAAACAGTATGAAGTAAATATGAGTGAGACTGAACATGTACAATTACAAATACTTGTGGGTCAAGAAAGAAAGATAAAAGTATAAAGAATAAACTATAGAGAAAGACAGAGCTGTTTCATGTTTGTAATACGCAGTTGTAATGTAGTTAGCTACTTGTTAAACTGTGGTTTAAACTATTTATAAGACTAGCTTTCCAAGACATGAGTTAATCATAATTTACGGTAGCTTCAGACGCATTGGTCATCCCAGATTATTACCTACTGCATTTGTCACATTATTATTTAACATGTATACAGAGATGATATTAAATATTTATTTTACAGGAGGAGTGAAGCTGTGTGGATGAAAGAGAACGAGTGAAGGGCATTAAGAGGGAAATTTATGGCAGCAACTGTGGTGCAGTTTCTCTCTCCTGAGCAGTAATGACTACATTATCATCCCATATATGCCCACCACACATCAGGCTCCACACTAATTAGAAGCTGGGTCATTAGAGTAATTAAATGAAAGATTGGTTACCTTATCCAGTTTGACTTTACTCACACTGTACACATCCCTCATGTTTTCAGTCGCTCAATCTCAGACTGGAGAGTGTCTTCATATCCTATTAACTAATCTAATTAAATCCCATGTGGAGAGGGATATTTCTCTTCATGGTTGTTGTCAACCAATTTAATTAGCTACTTATTGAGTTGAATTCAGGGTCTACCTCATCTCTGTCAGCAGAGCAAAGTAAAGAGCATACTTTTAAATTCATTTTAGATCTGCGAAGACAAATTTAATTTGCCCATTACAATGTCTCAGCTTCCTTCGATGTGCAATTATGGCTTTTCTTCAACTCGTTGTGACTTGTAAACACATGAAAGTCAAATTGATTGTTAGAATATGTGTGCATTACTTTCTTGTATTTTATGAGTGGGCTAAAAATCTGTTTATGGCAGATGTTGTGTTCATGCATCTGCATAGAAAAGGTTGTAGTCTCATTTAGATTTTAGAATGCAAAGATGTTCTACATGTACACCCTATTAAAAATTTTCTGGGTCCATTGTAAATTATATATTTTTTCTTTTTTTTTTTTTAAATGTAGTAACACAGTCTAGAAATCTTGGTAACACTGTACAATACGGTTCATTAGTTAACATTAGTAAACTACATTAGTAAACATGAACTAAGAATGAGCAATACTTCTACAGCATTTATTTATCTTATTTAATGTTAATTTCAGTATTTACTAACACATTATTAAAATCACAAGTTGTGTTTGTTAATGCACTGTGAGCTAACATGAAAAATCAGTGCCTGTATTTTTATTAACTAATATTAACAAAGATTATGTGATACAGTACATGTAATGTTTATTGTTTGTTCATATTAGTTAATACATTAACTAATGCTAACAAATGACACCTTATTGTAAAGTGTTACCAAATTCTGTTTAGAAAAAATTTGGCGAATTAGTTCATGGTTAATGCATTAGTTAACATAAACAAAAAATAAACAGCACATCTGTTTAGCAGTATTTAACCTTTGTTAACATTAACTTGTTTTTATGTGTTAGTTAACGCATCCGTTAACATGAACTAACAATGAATAACACCACTGTTCAGGATTACTTGATCTTTGTCAGTGATGGAAATAGCAGCTCTATAAATAATCAGCGTCACAGCATTACTTTTTTCAGTAACGAGTAATCAAACTAATTACTTTTTCCTCTGTTACAATGTCGTTACGGCAATAAAATGCAGCGTTACTATATTTTTTGCGTGGTGTTCTTCTTCTGAGGTAAATTCTGGCTTATTCCTCTCAGCGCTTCTTGTCTTCTTCAAGACAAAACAAAAAGTAGCCGAAATGAACTTGATAAATATTCACTTTGTTTGCAGAGGCGATGTGGGTGTTTACCTACATGTCCGCGAGTCTCACATGGATGTTTCAAATGATTACAATAGAGATGAGTTTAGGTGGTATAAACTGGAGCTTGTGTTGGTATCATACAGATTACTTCATCAGAGAATATTTGTTTTTCGACATGAATTACTTCATTTATAAGTAGACATTTCAAGTTTTCTATACATATATTTCTCATGTCTGTGAGGCATGTTTTTGTGGAGATTCGGGTTGTTTTATTTACTTGTTTAGTTTTTTTTATTTTTATTTTTTGTTATTTATTTGTTGTTTATTTAAAAGCACATTGTTTTCTTGTTATTATGATGTTTTTCATGTCCACGGGTTGAAGCGACCCCGGTAACGTGATATTTAGCCCCTGGAAGGTGTCTCTCACATTGTCCCACAGCAACAATAAAATAGTGTAGATTAGTGTACAATGTTTTATTCATGTACCATATTTAATATTGGGGGCATCCAAGTTATTTGACATTTTGTTTTACTTTTTTTTTTTTTTTAAGTAACACTGGTAATTAGTATAATGATGTAACTCAGTTACTATTTGTGAGAAGTGACTAGTAAATTAAAGTAACGCGCCCAACACTGATCTTTGTTAATGTTAACTTGCACATATATTAATGCATCTCTTCACTCTTCACACCTTAATTAGTTAATGTTGGTTTATGCATTAAATACCTTTATTTAACGGTCTGCGATGCTAACTTACCATTTGGGTTATTGATTAACTTAATTCGAAAATGGAAACCATGTAAACATCAACTGATATGTTATTCATGTTTGTTGACTGTTTATTAACATGCAAGTTAACATTAATACTGAAGTAATGCCTGAACAGAGGCATTGTTCATTGTTAGTTCATGTTATCTAATGCAATAACCAATGTTAACTAATTAAACAGTTATGTGAAAAGATGCATTAATAATGTATATGTGTAAGTTAACATTAACAAAGATCAAATAATGCTGAACAGTGGCGTTGTTCATTGTTAGTTCACATTAACTAATGCATTAACTCTTTTTTTTTAAATATAACAAAATATACTCATTCCAATTTATAAAGGATGTATTCGTAACACTTTATTTTAAGGTGTCCTTGTTTACATGTTAAGTACTTACTATTATAATAACAATTCATTATGTATAATTACATGCAAGTAGCCAAACCCTACCCTAACGATATAGTAAGTACATATAGTTCATTATTATTACTCAGTACTTAAATATATAATTACACCGTAACCAGGACACCTTAAAATAAAGTGTAACCGATGTATTTTATGCATTTTTTAGATGTAATACAGTGTTTTATCTTTTTTTTTATGCCTAAAATTCATGATACTTGTCTCTAGTGCCATTTAACATTATCAGGCATCTGTTATTTATCATCTTAATGGGATGGTTCATTCAAAAATGAGAATTCTGTCATAATTTAATTGGTATCATGTTGTTCCAACATGTATGACTTTCTTTCCTCCATGAACACAAAAGCGCATATAAAACATTCGGGAGAGAACAGCAGTGTTTTTTTACTTCCCATCTCATTTTTTCCCCCGTCTCCATGTCCCTAATGTGGTTTTGTATGTAAATGTGTGAACTTAAAAATATCAAGAAAAAAACAAATAACAAAAAAAAAAACGAAACTAAATTTAAGCTTGTAAAATTAGCTCTAGACCTGTGTGGGTTTGTTTCTGGCCTGCATAATGCGTCAGTCTTATTTTGTGGAATTTTATTTTAATTAAAGGACTTTTTTAAGCTTGTTCAAATCTAGAAAGCTTTTTGTTTTAATTCAGTAAGAATACTTTATGATTACCATCCAATACCACTGGAATGTGGTCCAATCTCTCTTTTCCTTGCTCTATTTCTCAGTTGTTGTCTCGCTTTCGCTCTCTCTCTCTCTCTCTCTCTCTCAACTACATGCTTCAAAAAGATTGCTGTCATAATACGATTGGCCCCCAAGAAGAATCAGTACTTGGATGTATTTATTTGCTCTACTTCCAGTACAGCTAACGGTATTTGTACTTGTATTTATTGTGGCGGTCTGCCACTACTCACTTGCTTTTCATTTATCAAATGGCCCACACAGACTGCACTAACCATGCTATCTCTCCTTATTGTTTCTCAGATCTGTGGGTCTGGGTATCTCTCCAACATCATATTACAGCGTATATAGAACCAGCAATACAGAACAGTTATGCTAAGTATCAGTGAAGATTTCTGTGTGATAAAAATTCTCTAATCTAATTTACAGTAAATAGCAATATTTCATCCAAACCTGTAAGGAAACCCCCAGTGCATCAAAGAAAGCAGATTGGTAAATAAATTCTCTGGTTTGACCTCATCTTCTGATCAGTGAGCAGATTTAGTGTGAGGAAAATGTCATGTCAAACGACTTCTTAACTTCAAAACCAAGTATATGGAGCAAAGACGCCAACATTTGTTTGCAGATAGCATTTCATCATGACTTATGGCTAAGCTATTCAAAATTCATGAATTCTGTGTTTGTGATGCTGCAATAAGGTTTGCAGCTTAACTGCTGCTTGATAAATAAAAATTGTTTTCTTTTTTCTATTTGACATCAAAAGATACTAACTAGTTGTATGTTCTGTCATATATTAAAATAATACTTAAAAAAAGATGAAAGATAAAGCATTCTAACGTGACAATGTCAAACCTGCAGCATTTTCAGAGAAAATGATGCTGATAATTTAATGTAATTCAGCCTTTTAATTACACAAAACTCCCTTAGCTGTTTTTATGATTTTACTTTGCTTTTTTTTTTTTTTTTTTTTTTCGTTGCTTGATTTTCATTGTTTGGAGAAAAACAAGTCTAGGACGTTCTGCAAAAGAGCCCTTTTTGGATTCCACAGATATGGGTTTTAAACAACTTGAGGGTGTTTACAGAATTAATTTCTCTTTGGGCTATTGCTTTAAATTGTACACAGAATTATTAAGTGTTAATTAAGTAAAGAAAGAAAAAAAAAAACCTTGCGTAACCAACAAATGTATTGCTGTGAAAGTGTTCAGTCATCCAAACCATCACACAATGTCCACTTTTTTGACAAAAGAAGCTGGATTAAACGGCTACCTTTATTCTTCTTTCAAACCATGACCTCTTTTTACTGTCCTTGAAAGACTGACCTTTAGATGTCAGTATAGTACATGGTCATGTCTTGGCCTGAAACAAGAAAGGCTTCTTGTGTTGGGTCATTTAATAGCAGTTATCATCAACATGGGGATGCACTCAGTCCTGACTGTCTGAGGTCTACTGCAACAGTCAATAAGACCACATTATAAATGCTCCCTTCTAAAGGAATTCACTGTGATGACAAATAATGCATTACAAATAACTGATATACATCATAATGATAAAACTGAATGATTTATAAGGTATGTAGCGCAACAAAAATAATCAGTCATAGTGAGATTAAAATAAGACAGTATGTCATATTGCTACCTTTTTTGTGTTCATATTCCTTACAGTGTTTTGAATCATGTTACATTTTTGAAAAAGGCAAATCCACTGACATCTTTTTTCTTGTTTTCGCTTGTAAACGGTGCTTGATTGTGCATATTTCTCTCCTCATTCAGACTTTTTCACTTGAGAAAGCAATATTATAGAGAGAGGACTCATAGACGTCTTGATTAATCTATTACAAACATGCAGCTTTATGCTTTTCTTTTTTGCTGTTAACTGATGGACTGAAGTCGTGTGGTTTACTTCTGGATAACTGTAATCTTTTTATCAGCTGTTTTTGTTATATTGAGACGGCCGTTTTGTGTTTATATTCCTTACAGTGTTTTGAATCATGTTATGTTCCTTTTGAACAGATATTGAACAAGGCAAGAGATGCAAGTCAAGATACTGAAGTAAGCAAATACAAGCATAAAGTGACCTGTAACAATGTGCTTTCCTTTTAATCTCGACTCGGATTTACATTTTATAGTGTGTATTAAAGTCAGTATGAATAAGTGTGTTTATTTAAGCAGTTTTGAATTTAAAAGGTTCACTATTTGGCAAGCATTGCATGCCAGCTGCCCCAATGATACTGCATTATAATAATTCAATGCCTTTTAAATTAATTTTTGGTAATTCATCAATAACCCATTTAAAGAGTTACCCTTATGGTGTACACTGCATTAAGCTCTGAGCTCTTATTCTAAATTTATGAGTGACATGTAAGGATGCACGATACTGAGCTCCTGTACTCCTACTCGTTAAAATGCCCCGAAACCAAACGCAGATACAACACAGCATGTGACAAGCGAAAGAAACTCCAACAACAGAACGACAGACAGCAGAATGGAATTATTAGAGATTAAGGATGTTTAGGAAGTACATGTATGCAATTAATATAATGTTAAACATTCAGTAGAAATGCCTGATGCGTGCGAGCTGAGATGCAAAGCTCGCAGCAAGAGGCGGCGCAGATGTACGAGCATGTTGAGTCATCACTGGGAAGTTTGTAGTTCGGTCGGATATATCAGAAACATAAGTTAAACACTGTACAAGTTATTTAATGGTAGAGAGAAAGAGAGAGAGAGAGCGAGAAAGCGCACTTCTGTTGCGTGTTCTTTATTGATGTCCGCTCACTTAGCACACGCATCATTTGGATTAAAATTAATTCGTACGTATAAAACAAAATTCATAGCGGCATTCAGTATAAACATCATTTATTTTCAGCCTTAGGCATACAAGATTTTATGGCGAAAGAGAAACTAGCAGCCTGTGTGAAATGCGCTAGGTTGAGCTGTACTTCTTCCTCTCATTCCGCACCAATGCAAATACGTGCGCGTGTTCCGCATGTTTTGCTTGCTTCATGAGTGTTTCTGTATTATATGAGTCGCTTTGGATTATAGCAATCGCAGCATGCTTCAGATGAAAAAAACACGACTCTGAAAATATCGCTGTTGGAAGAATTATAACGGGCTCCCTGCATTATTACAACATAACGCATGATTACAGAGCCGCTGTAATGGATCACCCCATGGTGAAAAAAACAGTATATGCTGGTTAGGTATGTTTTGATGCTGGTTAGGTATGTTTTGATGCTGGTTTAAGTTGGTCCTTTGCTGGTTTATACTGGTCATGTTGCTGGTCAAGGACCAGCATAAACCAGCTAAGGACCAGCATAAACCAGCAAAGGACCAGCTAAGGACCAGCTTAGACAGCATCAAAACACACCTAACCAGCATTCCAGCATCAAAATATACCTACCAGCATGCTGTTTTTTTCACCAGGGCAGCTCTACACAAATTAAAGATGTAGCCTACCATAGAGCAAATATTGAAGAGTAAAAGTAACAAAAACTTGTAAAATACATTTAATGGGCACAATTAAGTGTAGAAATAACTGAAGGTTATACAGTCAAACTAAAAATTATTCTGACACCAGATATAATTTTTGCTATTTTTTTTAAATTAGTGGGTGCAGGACACTATAGTTAATTTGTGCAAGTGAGGATAGCAAAATAAAGTAAACTATGACATATTATACCCCAAAATTCTTAATACAGTGGACTACCAGTAACATTGATAATTTTGGGGGAAGAATTCTAAGTTCAGGTTTGCTTGAACCTGGTTGACAGCATGCCCAGGAGACTACAGGCTGTCAGTGAGGCTAAGGGTGGCCTGACAAAGTATTGATAGTTGTGTAAATATTGCCATACTAACAGTTGTCTGAATAATTTTGGCATAATTTTGGTGTTCTGTGGATTAATTTGTTGTGACACAGAGTTCTTGTCATATTTTATTACCAGTTTCTAAATAGCAAATGAACTGTGATAATGTGAGAAAAGTTGTCTGAGTAAATTTTGGTTTGACTGTATCTGTTTGGTAAATAAAGTTAACTAACTAACATTATACATATTCTCTTTGTTTCTGTACAAAATTACCAGTAAATTAAAAAATATTGGCATCGGTACTCGAAATCGGCAAGTACCAAAAATAAAAGTATCAGCATTGGGTGAGGACTGGAAAAAAGTGGTTTCGGTAGTTACATGCTGTCCAAAGTCAAAAGTACATCTGATACAAACATCACAATCATCCACAAATAATCCACTTGACTCATGAATTAACATCTTGTGAAGTGAAAAACTGTGTGTTTGTAATTAACAAATCCATCAAGGTATTTTAACTTTGAAACATCACTTCTAGCCAAAATACCAGTCCATAATCCATGAAATGGCTTACTCCAGTGAAATAGTGAATCACATTACATCAAAATCAAAGTGTTTTCACTTGTAAACGGTGCTGATTCAGACAAGATGACTTTTTCCACTGGAGAAAGCAATATTATAGAGAGAGGACTCTACTACTTCCTGTATCTACTACTTCCTAGCTGAAAGCAGTGGTTTAGAGTTAAAGACATCTTGATGAATTTATTGCAAATATGCAATATATATGCAAATATTTTTTGCTTCACAAAATGTTAGTTGATGGACTAAAGTTGTGAGGTTTACTTGTGGATTACTGTGATGTTTTTATCATTTGTTTGAGCTCTCATTTCTGACGGCACCCATTCACTATAGGGAATCATGTATGAATCATGTAATGCTAAATTTCTCCAAATCTGTTCTGTACATCTTGGATAGCCGAGGTCAGTAAACTATTCATTAAGCCCTATGGCTAGTCTGGCATCCAGTACAATCTTTTTCATGGACCTGTTGTTACAATAAAGCTTAAATACCTATTGCAATAATGTAGTAAGAATCTGAAGTGCCACAGAGTTTCTTTATCAGCCATAAATATGATCTTGTTGTGCTGACAGATAATGACAAGTGATGTCCGAGTCTTCGTCATGTGTATAGGCTTGATAATGGAGGCAAGACCTTAAAGCAACATCTTCTGACCTATTTTTTATTTTGAAAGGGCAGAAAAGGAGCTGTTTGTTTCCTGAAAAGACAGTTGTGGATGATCTTTTATGTTGCTGTTGTGCTTCATAGATCACTGGGTCTTATCACTCCACAGGTGGAAGACAGCAGCAGAGGGTGGACGAGGGCATTGTAGCGTTGAATAGAGCAGGCAAGACCTTTAAGCAGAATTCTTTTACCTCATCCCCCTGTTATTGTGCATAGCATTTTTTTTTTTTTTTTGATGCTATCAGCTCTACTACTGGGATTCACTGCGGTGCTACACTGCAGTTTTATCGCTTGAATAGGACTTTCTTCTCCAGTTGGATAGGTTCTACCCAGGTTCTTATTTTTCCTTCAGAAGTAGACTTGTCACACTTCTTCATACACTAGCTCTGTGGTTTCCCAGTATTCCATGCAAAAAAAAAAAACCTTTTCAACCTGGCTCAGGATGACAATAAGAACCGGCTTCAGCCATCATTCCCATCTTATCTTCAGATATACCTGCATCTGCCAGCATATTTTGTTTTGTCAGCAATTAAAACCTGAACTGCTGAAACAGACTTGCATTATTACACAGAATGCTGTGTTTTATACAAACTTTTTTTATATACTGGCAGATTTACAATGTTTTATAGCCTATATTGATTAAATGTCATCTTGACAAACATCTCAATGCATCAATATATAGATATGTGCCTTAAAAAGATGTCCTTAGGCTAACATATGGATCCCGCATCAACTTAAAACTCCTCTGTTCGCAAGTACAAGTGCTCTATAAAGTCAAAATAGTACTTTCTTTTTCTTATCTGGATTAAAAGTTCAACATTTAAGTGAGCACAGAACAAACTCATTTGCTCTTTCAGTCAGTTCTGCTCATTGAACAATTTTCGTAGCCAGAAAAGAGACCATTGTATCTCCCTATAGGTAATTATGGTACATTCTAATGAAAATGGCATCTGAGTCTGTGCGTTTTCAGATGAATAGGTTAGAGGAAAGCAGATCAGACCGTCTTGAATTATGTGGTAACCAGTCCTTTTTAATGGTAGCTCATAATTTCACAGATCAATGAGCATTACCTGCAGCAGTAAAAGAGGGTAGAATTTGTATGCACGCCAAATTCAATATTTTCAACCTATTGTTGAACAAGGACAAAGCCATTAGAAATGTGCAATTAAAGTATTTTTTCCACAAGTAAGTCTTTTATGTCGCACAGACAATGCACTAACAACATTATAAAGCTTGCAGAGAAATATTATGGCAAACATACTATTTAAGGCAGGCATAACTGAGGATGCTGTTTTGAGCAGATGCTTCATTCGGCAGATGCTTTTATCCAAAGCTATAAAAATTAATAACTGTACTGTGTTTATATATGTGGCTGGTGGTTATTTATTTATTTATTTTTTTAATTTAATCCAATAAATATTTCATTCACTGATTTATTATTTAATAATTCCACACATCCAAACATCTTCATCTTCCTGACTTTAAATAACACAAATAAATTTTCTAATGATATTATATTATATTATATTATAAAATAATTTTATATTAATATATATATTAAATGTTGGACTGTGTTCTCACTGAGACAGTTCTCAGAGCCCTGAATTTAAGACCTCAGAAGCTATAGAGTAGCATGTACTGATTTTCCTGTTGTTGAAAAGTGTAAATTTGCGTGACTAGGCAGTAGTTCAGTTTGGTCAGTGAAGTTTAGCATCAGACACCCACAGGTTCCTGGCTGACCTAGCAGATCTTTGTGCTGTTGAGCCAAGCTGTAAAGTGATAGTGGTCGATTGATGGCTGCATCTAGGCCAAAATGTCTAAGAAGCAGGCAGAGATACTGTACGTGCTGAGGTCGTAGGTAGAGTTTTAAAGGCTAGACTGCGATAGAGAGCGATAACAAAGTATAGATATTTAAAGGGACAGTTCACCATTTAAAAAAAAAAATAATAATAATTTTGTAATTGCAACTTCTTATCTCACAATTCAGATATTTTTTTCTCAGAATTGCATGATAAAAATTCGCAAAATGGTTTTGTAAAACTTTTTGGACGTTTTTCTTGCAATTGCGAGTTTGTATCTTGCAAGGCAGATTTTTTTTTTCTCGCAATTTTGATACAAACGTACAAACTTGCAATTCTGGTATTTTTGTATCTCAATTCTGACTATAACTTGCAATTGCGAGTTTATAGGACAGAAAAAAAGAAAAAATGTTAGAATTGCGAGATATAAACTCACAATTCTGTCTTTTTTGGATCTTGCAATTTTGAATGTTTCTCGCAATTGCAATTGAGAGTTTAGTTTGTATCTCGCAATTCAGATTTTCTTTCAGGTATTGCAAGATATATCATTTTATCTCTCGAGTTTATCTCTCACAGTTCTGATTTAATAACTCACAAATGCATGTTACAAAGTCAGAATTGCAAGATAAAAATTCACAATTCTGAAAAAAAAGTCACAGTTGTAAGTTTATAATTTGCAACTCTGACTTTATTTCTCATTATTTCTCAATGTGACTTTATTGTTTCGCAATTCGGACTTTATAACTCGCAATTGCCAGTTTATATCTCACAATTCTGAGAAAAAGTCAGAATTGCAAGATGTAAACTCGCCCAAATTTTGAGATAAAAAGTCATGATTAACTTTTTTATTTTTAATTCCATGGTGAAACCGGGCTTCCATATGAAGATGAGTAAAATTATGTCAAAATTTTATTTTTTGGATGAACTGTCCTATTAAGTGTTTCAGTCCAAGCAAATGTTTTGA
This sequence comes from Labeo calbasu, assembly GCA_019740295.1. Classification (NCBI taxonomy): domain Eukaryota; kingdom Metazoa; phylum Chordata; class Actinopteri; order Cypriniformes; family Cyprinidae; genus Labeo; species Labeo calbasu. The sequence goes on from JAHKKF010536253.1 coordinate 15,527, forward strand.
TTAAGTCTTTCTCTCAATGCTCATATTTTGACTCATATTTCAGGATAGCGACTTAAGCTGTAAAAATGAAGTAAACTACAGCTTCCTTTTCAAGCTGACACTCTGGGGGCCGAGACAATGAAACTGTTGTGTCATTATGTCACCACTCAGATTCACTCAGGCGGATATGTGGGAGTATTGTTTTGTTATCGTGTTACAAGCGAGTCACATGATACTTTTAATAAGAAAGCAGTTTGAAGAAATTAATCCTATTAACATAGTCCATATCCTCAAGACACAATGAAATGATGCTGAACTGCACATAGCAGAATAAGGAAGATTCACTGCTAGCTTTTCCCCCCATCGAACCATCTTGTCAGCATATGTTTACGTGTCCTGGAGGAAACCAGCCAAAATGACATAAATTCAATTATCACATTGCCTAAAAATAAAACAAACATAAAGTTTTTAATTATGTGAAGGAATAGTGCGTAGTACCACCTGCTCCGGCTCAGTGACTTGAGACTCAGTACTCATAATTTTGACTTGCCAAAGGGTCGACTGGTGCAAAATATTCAAATTGACTTCAGAAAGCAAAATTAAGGGTGGAAAACATAGAAGAGATGCTTATCGAACCGCCAGGCTGCACCAGATTTGTATATATACTATATCTTAAGCCAGAGCCTTGGACAGAGGAATCCATCACTATTGGCAGGTGATGTTGACGATCCAAGAGAGCGTGGCAGGTTTATGGACACGTTTTAAGTGGGCTGTCTGGGCCTCTTTAAAGCCACATCATTCAATCACTGCAATAGAATTAGGCCACATATGCGTCAGTAATAGACCACTTAGACGACTGAGAAGGATAACGTACATTTATAGCTACTGTATGACAGTTAAAACATGCATATACATAAATATTCATGGATTCAGCATGCATAAAGCATTGAGACGAAGATTACCGTCAAGTCTACTGAGAATATCTATTATACACAAACAGCTACTGTTTAATGTCTAGACAACACTGTGTATTCATTTTCAAAGGCTTTAGCCTCATTACTTTGGAATACTCTGTTGTCTTAGCACTGTAGATATGCATGTATGAGAGGTTACAGTAAAAACAGCTTTTAGTTCACACAGGAGCACTGCTCTCATTTCCATAATTGCTGAACTTGGCCGCTGCCAGGTATATTCACCAGATACTCCCACTTGCATTGCCCTGCTATTTAATCCTAAGGCCCTGTCAAGCGAGACTGATGAATCTTGTCAACGCAAGAAAAGCACCAGATTGGACTAGTCCAGCAATTTAATATAAGTACTCAATTTGAGCCCGAAATGCAGCCTGGCTTTTGCAGAAGGGTGGCAGTGTAGTTCTGCATATATATATTTATTAAAATCAATGAGTGTACACTCTCTTAACATCTAATTGCCTTTCTGAGTGTGTTTTGAAAATCAGAAAATTACCTGTATCAAATTTGAATAATACTATTGCAATATCAATTTGAGTGCAAAAGGGTTTTACAGAAACCTTGAGTGTTACATCTTTCAAGATGAATTCATAATTTAACACCAAAGACACTGTGTTAACAGGTCGGACCAATATCTATAAAGAATCGTTTTTTAAAACATTTTTAAAATAGTATCAGAATAGTTCACCTTAAAATTTACCTCAGTTGGGTTGTTTTTTCTACCTGATCTCATGACAAAAATGTACCTGTAGGAACTTTTTCGCAAAATGTGAAAGACATACCAGTAAGTACATATTACTGCAGTTTCCAACAGAAATGAACACTAGAGGTGGTAAAACGGAGCGCTTGTAATCGTTTTCATAAATAGCTATGATTACAGCTCCATATGTTTCGCTTTCCAGACGTAAAAAGCTCGGTAGCTCAGCAAACACGAAATCAGACTTAGGATGCGGAATCTTTGGGTACGAATCCTGTGAAAGACATGATTCATGATTAAAGAGCTGAAAGAAGAGAGATCAAAAAGCAAACTAAAACGGCATGCTTGTGACTGCGTTTTTACGTCACATTTGCTTTTGTTCATACTATCGGGGACGTTTAGGTGTAGTGCAGATGGTACGTTGTTTTAAAACGTCACGGAGCATTAGAGTTATAGCGCCACTTAACTGACATTTCAAGTCAGGACTGTGGTCACACGTATAAAACTAACGCCACATAAAACGTACCATATGTACGTTCATCCGTTACACTCTTTTGGTGCCACTTAGTGACATTTTACCACGAATATGTCACAAGACGTACAGGGCGTTAAGTATTTCGCGTCTTGCGAAACTATGTTTTCGTCATGAGATCAGGTTGCGTTTTTTTGTTCCACAGAACAGAAAATGTTAGAGGTTTGGAACAACATGAAGGTGAGTGAATGATAGCAGAATTTTAATTTTAGTATCAACTATCCTTTTAATAAAGGGCTGTTTATGTCCTACCTCAGTTTGAGGACTGCTTCCAAGAAACTTGCAAATTGTTGCTTTATCACAGATTTGTAATAAAAAGTGTCAGCAGCAAATATGTAGTATGAGGGCCTGTAAATTAGGAAGCCTCATCAGTGCATAGCCCAAATCCACTTTTATCATTGCAAGCCAAAATCTTTGTGCTGTTAGATCTTAATGCGTTGACAGTTAAATCCCTCAAGCTTTTCAAACTTTGCTCTGGTGTTTGGGATCTATCCATTACCCTGACACCTCATTTCTTTCTGCAAGTGACCTAGAAAGTGGAGGAAGTGGAGATGCATACAGAGCCGCTATTGCTTTCAGGATCGTACCACCTGTGCGAAGCGGCTAACCTCTCCACTGCAGGGGCATGGTGTTTAGTGGCTGCCTTGGTTATTGATGAGAGTCAAATCCTATCTGAATCCCTGAGCCATGCCGCTCTTTGTATCTAGGACAAATGGTGGTAAAGTGAGAGTGCTCGCTTGAAACAATGAGTATAAATTTTTCTGGTAGATCCTCCAGTAGAGAAAATGCATTGAAAAGATAAAAGTCTGCTCAGAAAGTGAATTCGGAACAGAAGGTCACTGAGCAAGGTATGCTGTATAAGCAAAATATAATGTCTGCTTGTGCCACCGTACAGCTGGACATAAGGTTTTGCTTAAGATCAAACCTGTTGTATAATGGCATTCTTTTTGATGCTCCCTGTAGCATTTTTGGACAAACTCAAATAAATAGCACTTTTTAACAGTAGTGCAGATAAGTTATACACAGATCTGATAAAAATAACTGATTACATATAATCTGGATTACGTAATCAGATTCCAAATATTAAGTACTTGTAGTTAGAGTAAATTTTAAAGTACTCTTAATCAGACTACAATTACTTTTTTATTTATTACATGATATTAATCACACAATAGCAATAAATTATTTATAATTCATTGATTTCAAAAATAATAATAAAAAAAACAAGTCTACCGATTATATACATTTAGAAAGTCCAGTTTTGTGGACATTCACACCTAGACTAGTCATTGGTCAGGTGGCGACACAGCATTTGAACAATGAATTTACAAAAATACTTTTTTTTAACCATGTGTTATTATGTCTTTGGAAGGTTTTTGTCTTTCAAACTTTAAAATTTAATTTAAATTTAAAATGCATATATTCACATTATTTCTTATTTACATATAATGCAGGCCTAAACATTATTCACCAAATATACTTTAAGTATATACTTTACTTTAAGAACTCCTGAGATTTTAAAATAAATATTTCAATAAATATTTAAGTTTTGAATTTGCATGTTCACAGTTTCTTTGATGTTGATTAATGGTCACATGGCATGCAGGTAAATAAAAATATTTCATCTTTTTTAGTAAGTGTTTTATTTTAATTGTTGACTATAGAAATACCCTTGAAAGGGACTTTGTTTTAAAAATATTTATTTTAATCTGAGTTTTTTTATGATTTAATTCATTGGTAGCGTTTCATTAAACTCACAAACCCCCTGCAGTTCTTTTACAAACCCTAGTTTGGGAAACCTTGATGTAACATGTTTAACGCACTTCATGTTGTAAATTAAATGAATGAAACATAGTTTCTTACTCTTTGCATTTTTTACATCATTATGGTACAAGACAATCCTGTTTAAATCAATGTGATAAACAAGTCAAAAAAAGTAATCCAGAAGTAATCTGATTACATTACCTAAAATGTGTAATGTAACTGATTACATTACTGACTACAATTTGTGTCATGTAATCTGGAATCAGTAACGGATTACATTTTGTAAGTAATCTACCCAGCTCTGGTTATACATTTATGTATATCAGTTTATATTTATAATATGAAATAAAGTTGAAAGTTAGTTTCATGACTCTTCCTTTGTTTTCTTTTTCTTTTTTGTTTTGTTAAATCGTTTGTTAAACCACAAATATTAGCAGTGAAGTTATGTGATATGAAGTTATCAATTATGGCTTTTAAAACAAAGGTAGACAGATTTTAATGTGCAGATGTGAAGATGGATTTGATAGTGAATGAGTGCAGTCACTTGTTAATATCTCAGATGCTTTGAAAACCACTTATATATTGTAACAATGTTTATTAATATCATTAATGAAACTTATTATAAAGTGCCACCTTAGAGAAAGTCATGGGGCAGCAGTTCTCATATCATAAGCAATTACTGAGCCACCCTCAGGCTTTTGGGTGAAGTGATAATGAGAGTTTGCTTTGCTGAGATGAAGGTTAAGGGTCAAGTCCTCAGGTGTTGGCTGTAATGTCTCTGACTGAACTGGTCTAACTTCAGAGTACTGACAATCACAGCACTTCCTGTGCATCCTGAGGCCATTATTACTCATATGAAGGGGAAAACACTCAATTATCTAAAACAAAGTCAATCAAATAATGTCAAGTTCAGTTTGGAGTCCTCCTGTGAATCCTCACATTATGCTGCGAAGGCTCCCCCTTTGGACAATTACATGTGGTTACATTTTCTTCATGTTTAGATGCAAACCATTGCTGTTGTTGACAAAGGAGTCAAATCCTGTTTGGCAAGAGAGTTTCATTTGCATGTCTGAGGTGAACATAAATGGCTGTCTGACACAAATAACTGCCTCATTAAAACACTAGACGCATAACAGCGTTGTGTTTACATGATGTTATTCTGTACTTACCAAAGCCAGTATCTTTGACAACAAACGTCTAATTCTTTTGAAGCATTATGTGCTCAAGTTTAGCTACCGTGTGGAGAAAAAAAAGCTTAATAGTAGTGAATATAGTACTTCAAACCTTAAAAAGTACATTTAAAAAAAAAAAAAACAATGCAGATAATGCCACTTAGAGAGATTGCACTTGGCTATGTTTCTTTGAATAATACAAAGTGCATTTTGTAATAAGGTCAAATTAAACATTACACTTTACATTTAAAGTGCATTTTAAATCAATAATGTTTTAATAGGTGCTTTAAAGAGGTGATTATATTTTGATGTGTTGACTTGATTACTAAAACACATGTAGAGTACTTGAGTACCTTTCAATATTATGCTCACAGTTAATATAACTGTATACTTCAAATATATATTATTACAAAAGTTTACTTTGAAATATATTTAAATACACCATTTAGTCAAAGGTTCTTTAAAGAACCACCGTTTTATAATCTGAAGAACCTTCTTTCACCACAAAGAACCTTTTGTGAAACTGAAATATTCTTTAGATGTTAAAGGTTCTTTATGAAACCATTTAGACAAAAAAAAAAAAAAAAAAATGGCATCGTGAAGCACCTTTATTTTTAAGAGGGTGCATGCCAGAAATATCAATATAAATTAGAATAAAGAGTATTTTAGTTTACTATAAATGCTTATACATTTAAATGCGTATATTTAAATTACATATAAAGTTAATTCACAGCGTACTAACTAAATGTTAACAAGCACAACTTTTGATTTCAATAATGCATTAATACATGTTAAAATAATCCTTAATTATGATTAATAAATGCTGTAGAATTATTGCTCATTTCTAGTTAATGTTAACTAATGAACCTTATTGTAAAGTGTTACCAAAAAATCTTTCAAAACTTGTGTCCCACTTAAGTACATTCTTTTAAAGTGTATTATTTCCTTAAGTACTATTTTTAAAACTATGCTAAAGTGTTCTTTTTCGCATAGCTGTAGTGCTGTGTCTACAGAATGCAATCAGGATTCAATGGCACGAAATAATGAGTTTGATGTGACTATTTTTGCGCTAACGTACTTAGTTTAACAGCACATAATGACCAATAATTTGGAGGAGTGTGTTATGTGAATCACTGAATTGGCTAGTATCACAGAACACAAAATGAGTCACATCCACCCAAACACTTGCACGGTGTTAGGTTTATCATTTTTTAGTGTTTTAAAAACTGCTTAAAACAAAATGAAAATACGGGAATTCTTAAAAAATACTAAATACAATAATTCTAGCTTTGTTTAAATATCTATAATCTGATAGTCTCATTTCAGCCTAATAGCAAATCACTTCTTAGACAAAGTTTGTGTACATCACTCCAAGTGGTTATCATATTAAGAGATACCCATAGCTAAGCAGTGTTAGTACATGCTGTTTTCCTGATTACAAGCACAGCTTCAGAGGTGACAAAGTTAGTAACCTACTTCATCTGTAAGATGCTGCAATCAGTGTGTAGGTTCTCAATGCTGCTTCCCCCTCACTCAAGACAGTGATTATAAAACATTAATCAGCTGCAGAGGAGAGATTTAAAATGTGATATAGACCATATAAATCAATGTGAGAACCTTCAAGTGGGGGAGGCAAATTATTGGCCTCTCTAGGAAGCCATCTGGTGCGCTTTAAACCTAGGTTGTGCAGCAATGCAAAATATATAAATGGAACGTATGTTAGGCTAAATGTCATATAATCTTTCAAAACAGACTGAATGTTCTAGATTCAAGATCCCTTCAAAAGCAGGTAAAATAAGCTGTTAGCAGGGTAATTATCTGCCAATTAGTCAACAGAGAGCGTCTTGTCGTATTTCCAATGATGTGAAGTATTTCAACCAAATGGGTGGATGTGAAGTTATAATGCTGCGCACATTGTGTACAAAATCGATCAAAGCATCCAGGTATTTTCGTGGGCACAGAGACAATAAAAGGAGGCACATGTGTGACATGTGTTTTCCAATATCTCAGAGATGAATCTTAGCACCTCAAGGGCGTAACCATAACATTTCTTCATAACAGAGACATTTAGGGAATATGAGGGCACTATTACCTTGCCAGCTTGGTTTCTTCTCCCCGAGAAGTCAATATGACAGAATATTATTTCTCTTGCTGTGTTTGTGCACTGCCGTGTGACTACTATAACGTGTGGGAGCATACAATGTATCCAAAAAAAATACTGCACCGTGTGGTAATTTGGTAATACTTTACAATATGGTTTAAATTTGTTAACATTAGTGGTAAAAAAATACTTCTAAAGCGTTTATTATTCTTAGTTAATGTTAATTCTAAGATTCACTAATACATTATTCAAATCAAATACTTGTTCTGTTAATATTATTGGTAACACTTTACAGTAAGGCCCCTTTAGTTAATGAGCAGTTAGTTTTGTTACAGTATTTCCAAATGTATGGTAATGTTAAATAAAAATGTTCATTTTTAGCTCATGTTTACAGTGGTCCATTAGATACAACTTTTGATTTTAATAATGTGATAGCAAATGTTGAATAGAGCATTAACTAAGATTAATGCATTCTTTAGAACTATTTTTTATTGTTCATGTTACATAATGTACACTGCCCTCCACAAATATTGGCACCCTTGGTAAATATGAGCAAAGGCAGCTGTGGAAATAAATCTGCATCCTTTATCCTTTTGATCTTTAATTTAAAAAATGTACAGAATTCTAACATTTCATTGAAGTAAAACAATGAAAAGTAGGGAGCGGTTGGGGGGGTGGATCTCATTAAGAAATAAATGTTTTTTTCTAGTTCACGATGGCCACAATTATTGGCACCCTAATTATTGCAATGTTCTTTTCCCAAGATAACAGCTCTGAGTCTCACCTATAATGCCTGAAGATTTTGAAAAACACCTGGCAAGAGATCAGAGACAGAATAACTCCAGATCCTTCAGATTCCCAGCTCCATGTTGCTGCTTCCCCTCTTCAGTTCACCCACTTTTTTTTTTTTTTGGTTTCAGGTCAGGAACTGGGACCGCCATGGCAGAAGCTTCATTTTGTCCTCAGTGACACATTTTGGTGTTTGCTGTTGATCATTGTTTTGATGGAAGATCCAACCATGACTCTTTATAAGATTTCTAACAGATTTTTTTATCTGTTTGTATTAAATAAACCATGATGCCATGTATCTAAACAATATATCCAGAATCTCTGGCAGAAAAATAGGCGCACATCATTAAAGATCCAGCAGCATATATTTAACTGTGGGAATGGGGTACTTTTTTATCCCTGATTGCACCAAACCCATCTTGAGTGTTTGATGCCAAAAAGCTTTTTTTTAGTTTCATCTGACCATAGAAGCGAGTCCCGTTTGACGTTCCAGTCATATCGTACAACTGGGTATGCTGGAGTTGTTTTTGGATGAGCGAGCAAGATAAACAACATGTGGTGATGTAGGGGCTATTTGACTTTTTTTTTTAGTTTTTTTTTTTTTTGGCCTTTGTGTTCCTCATATTTATAATCATGTGGAGCATGAAGTCATGGCTGGACAATTTCATGCTCCTATAGTCACCCTGGTGCGCTAATATATATATATATATATATATATATATATATGAATGGGAATATACTTCAGAGATATTTTGCTCATAAGAATTTCTAGGGGTGCCAATAATTGCGGCCAACATGCAATGGAAAATAACATTTATTTCATAATGAGATTGACTTCAATGAAAGGTTAGAATTTTGTGAATTTTTTAAACTAAAAGATTAAAACAATAAACGATTCAGATTTATTTTCACAGCTGCCTTTGCTCATATTTACAGTCAAGGATGCCAATATTTGTGGAGGGCACTGTATGACTAATGTTATCACGTGGAACCTTATTGTAAAATGTTAAATAATATGAACTTCAAACAATCAATGAATAGGTACATTTTTATTAACTAATGTTAACAAAGATTAAAAAGTAAAAAAATGTATTTCTTATTGTTAATTAGCATTAATCAATGCATAACTAATTGGACCGTATTTTCCAACTTTACGTTTGTTTACATTTGCTGAGTATTTAATTTTGAATGGGAAAAATGATTAAATTAATAAATAAAAGCAATAATTTTGTTTATTTTGATGCAAGAAATCTCATAATACTTTTAAATTCTGATAATTTTGACAGTTTTATAGAATAAATTGCCAGCATGCAATGGCTGTAAGAATTTCTTGTCACAATGACAGCTTGTCCAAATGCCTTCCTCTGGCTAGATGGTCCGCTGCATAGCCCTTCATTAAATGTCCGACAGCTTAATTACGGGAATTCGAATGAGATCCTTGAATTGTAGTTTGACATTTTAACTGCTTTGAAAGAATTTTTTTTTTTTTTCCAACCGTGATTGTACCAGAAACCTTAGAGCTCTTGGAAGGGTCATTATAAAGGATAAAGTGGAGGATAAGCAGTGAGAAAAATTCTACTCACGTAAATGCACTTTTTTTCTTAGACTTTTCTCTCTCTCTTTTCCCCCCCCAAAATATTCTCTGCATGGAGTTTTAAGGTGACCCTAGCCTATAATGCAAAAAATGTGAACAAAACATGTCATCATAACACTATTTAATGTTTCATTTTTATTAAAATTTACTTTCTTAATAATTAAAATCAATAATTATTATAATGCAACAGTATAAAGCAGTAATTTCAGATTAGGCTCATTCCTCTTGAGGTCTGTCCATTTTAAATTAATTGTATTTTTGCAAACATTTTGTTTATCTGTGATTTTCTGATAAATTTGTGTGGTTTTTTTTTATGTCTCAGCATGATAATATGCAAGTGTATACACTGCAAATAAATAAATAAATAAATCTTATTCAGTAATTTTGTCGTTTTTTAGTGAAACATATAAACATTCCTACATCAAGACACATACTTGAGAAGCAAAATAACACAAGATGTAAAGCATCAAAATAAAGTGACTTTATACCCAGTGGCGTGTTTATTTTATGACCCCATTGTCAGATATTTGTTCTTGTTTTAAGCATAAACTCACTTAATTAAAAAATTTTGGTAACACTTTAGGAAACACATAGTTGTTATTAATAAAGAATTTTCCTTCAATAAACTCCTAATATGCTGCATATAAATAGTTCGTAAAACAGTAAAGTTAGTAAAGAAAAAGGCATTAATGTGTGCTCTGTAATTACTTATAAACAGCCAATACGATACAGCTAGTAGACTTATATTATTTTTGCATCTTAACATGTCTTGGTTTAAGGATGTTTCGGTATTTATACTTAAAAGCAAGACAAATTACTGAGTAAGAAAATCTCTCTAAATGTATGCCGTCAAGATTTGTTTGCTTACCTAATGCCGTTGTTTTGTACACTGCAGGGCCAATGCAATTTTAAGCGTTGGCACTTAAACCAAAGCTAACTCGAAGCAAAATGTAATTCAAATGTAAATCCTCAACAAACTGCACTTGGTTTTACCAGTCAGGCTTCTTTTTAGCAGAGCCTAATGTTGTCACTTTGATCCTCAGGACTAATAAGACTCAGAATGGATATTAGCAATGATTTCACCCGTCAACCACGGCCTCCCTCAGAGAGTTCCAACCCGTCTCCAATGGCCTCCAGGTGCTTGCAGTCAGACTTGACAAATGGTGTTGCTGGGCCGTGCATCAGCAAGCCTAAGGCTAACTGACTTATCACCCTGCTATCCCAAACTATTACTTTTAGGGACACTTGGTCTATCTACAGGCCTTACTCACATTTTACCTTTCACATCAGTGAAGTTGAAGTGACGTGAGTGTCAACGACATATTAATGGTGTAACAGATGATTTCTTGTGAGGCTGAAATCTCTTGTAGTGCAACATTCGGCATGTTATTACACTGTAAAATTTTCAAAGTTGTAAACAAAATAAGAAAAAATGGTAACACTTTACAATAAGGTTAATTAGTTGACATTAGGTAACTACTTTAGTTCACATGAGCTAAGAATGAACTATACCCCTACTGCATTTATTAATATTAATTAATTTCAGCATTTACTAATGCATTATTAAAATCAAAAGTTGTGCCTGTTAATGCACTGTGAATTAACATGAACTAACAATGAACAACTGTATTTTTATTAACTAACTTTAACAAAGATTAATGAATACTGTAATAAATGTTTTGTTCGTTTAAGTTAACTAACATTAACTAATGGAACCTTATTGCAAAGTGTTACCGAAAAACTTTTTACCTACCATTGTAATTGTTTATAAAATTTCCAAGCAATAGTTTCTACACCAAATTTTCAGTCCAAATGTCCAGTTATCAATCATAACATTCCCATTCAGAGTAATTCACCTTTTCTATCATTTTTATTTTATATGGCATGATGCACACTTTGTCAGTGTGTAAAATGCTGGCTACTATACAGTAAACAGTAAGCACACTTCAGACACTGGCATCACTATAATACCTCACTGCTAATACATTGATTTATTTTAGAAGTGGATGCCAAATTTTGACTAAGGAAATGTAGTGGCCCTTAGCCAAATCATCATACTTTTCTTATCAGTAAACTGGAATGTGTAACCGTGTCGCTCACATGATCTACTGTATGACGCACCACTGATTGCTATTTGGCATACTTCCCAGTCTCATACTTTGACTAACAGAAGTAAATTTGAATAAACAATTTTGCAGTTGAGCTTTTCCAGTCTAACAAACACCAGCCATGGGTCTGACACAGCAACAACCTGCTTGCACAACATAGATGTCAGAGCCAAACTTTGGTGTTTCATCATCCCTTTAAAACAAAATCTGTTTTAGTTTACTTTTTAGGTAGTATGTATTGCTTTAGTGTTACTACTGTGTTTATACAGGGATCGATTTCACATTGCTTTGATCGTCCTTTTGATGATAATAACCTTGCTCTGCATATGGTTTTTACATTTTTTTTCTCTTTAAACACAAAATTTTAACTCTGTTTTCACAGAGCTGGGTATGATTATTATAGACAAAGCAATTTAGCCTCAGGCGAAAATAAATTCTTGTAGACTTACACACAGATTGCAGGCCTACCTTGCACAACAAAGAATGCAGGATGACTGTATGTCGCATGACTTACCGAGCGACAGTGTTCTAAAATGTGGCTATTGTGACATTTTTCTTGAACAAAATGAATCTTAAAAGACTTTTTTACAAATCTTCCCATATTCTTGACAACAAAGCAGTGTAATTATGCAGTAGTCTGGATTTGTCTGTGCCATTACATGTCCACTGTTGTTTGTCACTGGAAGTTTTTGTTTGGAAAGCACAAAGGATTGTACCTATATTTAATCCCCATCTCGCCTGCTGTCAAACTGAGTTTTTCCTTCTGCATTACGGTTTTAATACAGAGGAAACAACTGTCTTCGAGGAGTATGAGACAGACATTCAGCATTAGCTCTAGTTCAGTGTGGGACTAGAGTCTCTGGCTGCAATTTGCTATGGTAAAGAAATAGAATTCTTTGATTGCTGTAAAGGACACTTGAAGGTTGTACAGAATACGTCTCTCCCACTAAACTCGAGAATTAGGTGTACATGCCATATCATCAGTCACTGTCATTTTATGTTACAATATATTAAAAAATAAAAAAAGAACCCCTGGAGTTTATAAGCGTACAAATTTGATTTGAAAATATATTAAAAACATACAGGCAACAATTTACTTCCTTTTTCTTTGGGACAGGGGAATAGTCTAAACTAATGGAGAAAGGCGTGTTGGCAAAATAATCAAAGCATTTCAATCACTCTGTGCTGGGCTAAATTGTTAGAGCTTGTCATTGACTTTTCCGGTAGCTTTCGGTGAGCTCA
>JAHKKF010536256.1:0-85825 GCA_019740295.1 Labeo calbasu
TCTTGCAGATGTCTTGCAGATGTAAATGCAGACGTCAAATAGACATCTCCAAGATGTATGTATGCTATCAGGGTAGGAATGAATGAGAAGTGCCATAAGCTGAATCCCACCTGTCACAAAAAGTCAGTGCCTTCTACTATAAAACTGCATTTTTTTTCATGGTAAACTCTAAAAATAGTTCAATCCAAAGTATTGTTTAGTGTAAAACATATTGAAGATTAGCAGGCTGTTGATTCATTAAATGATAAGCCGTTTCCTCTAAAAAGCTGTTTATTCAGCGTAGTGAAGCCTCTCTTCCATTGACACCAATTCAAAGAAAACGGCCTCTGGTCTCCCATGTACTGACAGACAGAAAGCGTTAGCTTTAGCCTTTACACTTTTTCGGCTAATGGTTGCAGGCTTGCCTTCTAGTGGCTTTGGCGCTCCGAATGGAGGCAGGGTAAAGTTATGAGGTTTGACTGACAATTTGAGGATCTAATGACGTTATGTGATTTAGTCATAAGCTCTTTCAAATGCTTTTCACTAGTTAAATATTTGTAAAACTCACAAACAAAACACAAACATACATAACGATGACCAGTAGCACTGATTTAAAATAATAATAACAATATATAATAGGAAAACCTGTCACGACACTAGTGCACAGCACAGTGGTTGGGAAACACTTTATTTAGAGCACAATGTACTGTAAATATGTTCATGATGTAGGTGATAATCAACGGTTTGCCATGCATTAAAGGATTTTACACGACGTGGTGGCATAGAGGTGGTTGCCTTTAATGCACGGCAAGCCGTTGATTGTCCCACTTATTCCATGGTCATTTGACAAGTTACAGACAAGTTAAAACTAGTATTGCTCTTTACAGCACAATATTTGACTGAATGGGTAAAAATTACAGTTATTTTCATCAGTTACGGCACACAGCTCTAGCATTCTGCCTGCTTCAAATCAGACACAGAGATGAAATAGTGCAGTAAGATCACATTTATTTGAATTAATTATAGCAGTGGTTTTCAAACCGGTCCTGTGAGCACCCCCAAAACTGCACATTGTCTGTGTCTCCTTCATCAATCACACCTGATTCAACTTATCAGCTCATTAGTAGAGACAGCAAGACCTAAAGGGGGTGGGTCAGATATGAGAGACCTACAAAATGTGTAGTGTTGGGAGTGCTGGCAGGACTGGTTTGAAAACCACTGAATTATTATATTTATTTAAAATAATTACATATCAATCGATTGAGAGAGAGAGAGAGAGAGAGGACAGTTTTGTGTGCATTAACGTTACCTGCATGCTGTGTCTGCGCATCTCTCTCTACTATTAATTGCCTCAAAAACAGCAATTTTACCACCTCGTTGCTGAGGAATATAATGTAGCAATTTAGTATCTAGGCTATTTTATTAATAAAAATCGCGGGAAAGCTTATGTATGTGCAGTCTCCTCTCCTCTCTCTCTCTCTCTCTCTCTCTCTGTGTGTGTGTGTGCGTGCGTGCGTACGCACGCGTTTGTATGCAAGTGATGTGTGTGTTTGCATCAATTAAAGCAGTGCATTATTGTAGAACGATGATTAAAGTGACTTGGAACTACCTGTGCATTAAACTGCATACCTGCCAGCCAATCAGAATCCAGTATTTAGACAGACCAAGGAATAAGAGAAATTAACACCCATCACCAGCCAAATAACAGGCGTTTATTTGAAGTGGTGGGTACACTGGGAAAAAATGTTGTAGGATTTACTTTGAAGCAGTTTTCACTCAGAACTCCACTTCCCGAACAATTTACAAATAATTTACTCACCCCCTTGTCATCCAAGATGTTCATGTCTTTCTGTCTTCAGTCGTGAAGAAATTATGATTTTTGAGGAAACCGTTTCAGGATTTCTCTCCATATAATGGACTTGATTGGTGCCCTGATTTTGAACTTCCAAAATGTAGTTTAAATGCGGCTTCAAATGGCTCTAAACAATCCTAGCCAAGGAAGAAGGGTCTTATCTAGCCAAACGATCGGTCGAAAAATAAAAATGTGTATACTTATTAAACACAAAAGCTTGTGTAGCACAGGCTCTATGATGTGCGTCCATGTAAGTTCATCATCTGTGTACTCCAGCTCAATAAGGTCGAGTATGGTGAAAAACTCCATCTCATTTTCTCTTACAACTTCAGAATCGTCTTACATCGTTGTACCTTTTTGTTTGTAAACAGCATTTGACTTACTTGCACTTCCTTAGTCTTCGTACGTTTGCTTTGTAAACACTGGGTCTGTGATAGTTCGGCGTGACCTTTCGACGTGATTCAATAGTACGTAGTGTCGTGAACGCGCATCCCAAAGCCTGTGCTACACAAGCTTTTGTGCTTAAAAAGTAAACAAATTTTTATTTTCCGGAAAAATGACTGATCGTTTCGCTAGATAAGACCCTTCTTCCTCAGCTGGGATTGTTTAGAGCCCTTTGAAGCTGCATTTAAAATACATTTTGGAAGTTCAATATCGGGGGACCAATGAAGTCCATTATATGGAGAAAAATCCTGAAATGTTTTCCTCAAAAACCATTTGTTTGGTTTGAAAGTGGACTTCTCCTTTAATATCACAAATGATTACAAAGAAATGGCAAGTAGCACATTGAATTAAACATGAAATTTTGACCTTTGACAAGAATTGCTGTGTTGTTCATTAACAACATTGTCACTGTTGAAGTTACAGAGGAAAGGAAAGCTGGTTACAAAACATGCGTCATGTGTTATGATAGGTCATGTAAGGATGAGGGTTTTTGGAAGGACAATGAGGGCAGAGTGCAGCTCTTCATAGCATGAGTGTGTGCGCTTGTGTTCACACATGAGTTTTTCTGCATGGCTGGGCTCTCCTCAGATGGCCTTTCCCACGTTACACCAATACACACGCACACACACACAGCCTCACGGGGAGCAGATGGCATCATTATTCACAAAAACTGAGGCAGCATACTACACTCTGACCAGCGATACATGTTTGTCCTGTGTGAAAACACAAGCAGAGGGGTCAGCGACGAGTACAGCAGACTGTCATACTGCAGCTTGCACTTACACAACACTTGTGAAGATAAATACTGCACAGGAGATGATTGTATGCAACACATTTCTGAGCTGTATGACATTTAATGAAATAGTCAAGAGGAAAATGAACATTCTGTGATGATTTACGCTCGTGATTGTTCCAGTTCTTGTCACAAAAGCAGAAAGCGTCCAATTACGTTGCAAGATCAATGGAAAAACATGCCTGAGGCAACATTTCTGCACAATCATATAACATCTCTTCTTGCACATTTCACAGCACTTTCAAAGTGTCTAGTGAACATAATGGAGTAAATGATGAAAGAGTTTTCATTTTTAGGTGGAGTATCCCTTTAATTACTCATTGGAAAGCAACTTTGAGCTTGGGAAAGGCACCACATGAATAAAATGTCATCTTTTTTTATTACAACACCCACAATTATAGGTTTCTCGTTGTGACCTGTTTGGGGCATGACTCTGTGTTTTCACATTATTTCTTCATAGCTGTAATAGGTGAATAACATATGCCACTAAATCGAGCTGGTGAACTCATCTAGCTGAACCATTTTTGTAAAGGTGTGTACTTTTTTCACTGTGTGTCGGTGTTGATGTTATTCTGTGACACTGAGCTCACAGGTCTGGTGTTCACCTGTGTGTCTGTGTTCGTCTTTGCTTGGCTCTGTTTTAGTGTAGAAGTCACTGTTTGCCCCTGTGGCTGTTCCAAGAAAATCTGTCATAAAACATTTGGGGTTTAAAGTCATGACGATGAGTTCTCTGGACTGCAAACCAAACACACACTGAGAGATCATCGGGGCTATTAGAAGGAGCTACTTGAATTTGATTCATGTCTCATCATATTAGTATCTGGCAGTGTTGCTGTGTGTCTGCATGGCACGTGTTCATTCACACTGTCCTGTCAGCTTTGTATCAACATTTGAGGTCGAGGTCGAGTTATTTGTCCAGGTATTCATTCAGTGTTTTTTTTTTTTTTTTTAAATGGTCTGCATCAAGTTCATTAAAGACATGTTACCATGAAGGATCTCACATTGAACTCTAAATGCTTATTGATCAAAGTCAGTTGGCCTCATTTAGAGGTTGTTAACTCTTTCCATAGACTAGCAGATGCTGTGGCCTTACGAGTGTTGCTTTGAAGGTTGAATTGGAAAAAAAACTGAATTTAACAATTGGGTCCCTTTCAGTTATTAAATCTGAATTTGGGCCCAAAAACCAAAGGTGTATTTTATTAGTTTTTAATTAATTAATTAATTAATTATTTGTATTATTATTATTATTATTATTATCATTATTCTGGTGTAGCAGATGCATTTTAGCAGCCTTATCTTGATTTATTGTTTTTTTTTTATTTTTTTTGATTAGGAAATACAACTCGAATACAAAAAAAAATAATTGAGGCAAATAATTTTCTTCGTTTAGTCCATTTAGTCCACGGAACACTGTGTTTCCCCACAAACCATTATTACTGACGCACAATCCGATAAACGCTGGACATATTTAAGACCTTAAATTAACGGTGGTTAGTTATGATGTCCCTAAGTTAGATATGTTTTGTGAAAGACTAAGTGCTATTTATTGTCCCATTCTTTCTCTGTGACACACAGAAAGTTAGCTAATATCAAATGAAGAGTGCCTCAGCATGATTACAAATGTGATACTGATTTTATGCAACAGTTCATCAATAAACAAGAAGTTAATATTAAGAGACTTATATTTTAGACAGCATATTGCCGTTTTTTTGTTCCATTTCGCCAACAAATAATCATTTCAAACACAACCACAGCACTGTTTTGCATCTTTGCGCAACATGACAGTGTTTCGTTCTTGAATGAATCACCTGTTAAATAATTTTAATAAATAAGTTCAATCGCAATGACTCACTTATATATATATAATACGTTGTATTTTAAGCGCTTTACATAGAAGGGGGAATCCACCTGGAAGATGTGACGTCAGCCATATTGCACCAGAACGCCCACCACACACCAGCTTGTTTATATATATATATATATATATATATATATATATAATTTTTTTGATAGATTTTTATTTGCATTTTGAATGTAATTTGGCAAATAAATGCATTAAATGGGTTTAGTTTTAATGGTTATTAATGTATGCAATTTCAACAATAATTTTTTTTCTAAAAAGAAAACTAATTAGTTGTTTATTTTAAGAGATCTATCTTATTTTCTCTTGTATATTTAGTATTGCTCTTTAATAAAGAAAAACTTCTTATCCGATTACTCGATTCATCGATGGACTAATCTGTAGAATACTCGATTACTAAAATAATCGATAGCTACAGCCCTAATTTTGATGGTATTTTTGCATCAAGCCCACGTTAATTGCCAACCCTGGTCTAGACACACAAACATGCATGTAATCATGTACATACATTGAAGCACGGCCTCTAAAATGCAAAATAACCTATAGGAGTATAGTGCATAACAGTTGGAAGAACCTTGCTGAATGCAAAGCAGAATGCATATATCCAACATGTTGTTAATGGAGACTCGGTGGTAAATCAACAAAAATTACTTGTGCTACTGATATGATCATTTATTTTGCATGTGCTGTCTGCATTGTCTAAGTACTTTTTCACCAAAACAAGTTTTGCAAATTAAGTGTGACTTGATTAAACAAAATTAGTACTGCTATTCATATAAAAGACACAAAACTTATTGTGAATTACTGTGCTGCTTTTTTGTGTGGGACGTTCATGTGTGTGGTTGTAGATGTTCAGCAGTACAAGGAAGCACATTATGAAGGAAGTGTGGTGATATGCTGCTTCAAAGAATGTCATATCTGATATAGAGTCATTTCCTGTTAACTGTTTCTGGAATAACAGGCAAGCATTTAACTGATTTCTACTGAAGATAAATTAGCTCTTTCTGTCAGAGACCTAATTTCCATTATGGGAAAAAAAATAAAAATAATAATAATAATAATAAACAGAATTAAAGCAGTCAACTCCCATCTTCTCTTATCATTATATCTGTGGCCAGATTAAAATCTGATTTGGGTTAGTGGTTGTGTGTGTGTGTGTGTGTGTGAGAATGTGTTGATTAAATTGACTTTTTGAATTTTATTATTCAGATTGTCTTCATCTTTTTCTGAAAAGCAGAAAGTTCTTAAATTCTCATTATTATTTTATTCATTTCCATTATTATAACAATTTTCAATATAAAGTTCCTCACCTCATCGAAACAAATGCACTTCCTCAGTCAGTATTACTTTTTTTGCATGCTAAAAGTTTTTTCACGTTAATTTACCTTCTCTGTTTGCAAAATGAAATACAAATAACATTTAGTCTTCCTTAAAAACAGCTGAAAGTGATTACCCATTGTTGCCACTGTTTTGTCATAACTATTCACTATGGTTTTCTAAATAACTTTTCTAGTGGCAAACAATAAACATAAATTTACAATTTACAAGTAAATAGAAACTAGACAAAGAAGTGTGGTTGCAGAGATTTAGCACAATAACAGTTTGCCAGTCAGTTTGCTATTTGTATATGCTGCAGGTTCCCCATTGAAGAGCTGCACACTTCTGGCAACCTTTTTGTTTGTTGCAGATTTGCCACAAATAAACCACAAGTTAGAAATAAACTTTTTAGTCTTTTTGCAAGGGTTTGAAAGTAATTTAAAGTGTGATCTTTGTGTAATGTAATGCAGATCTTTCTGAGAGAAACAGTGTCAGTTGTCTTTGCTCTTGTTCAATCTGCTGCGTGAGGTGTACTCGGCATCGTTCTGAGGTTTTCTTGGCAGCGGTGTGTCCTGTAACAACAGCGGTTAGAGTTTCACACTCTGCACTTTTACCCTCTGTCTGAGAGACAAGGAGTTCTTCTTCTTTTCGTTCTTCTTTTGACAGAAAAAAAGATATTTTGAAGAATGTTGGGAACCAAACAGTTGACGGTAGCCATTGATTTCCATAGTATGGAAAAAATAAAATAAATAAATAAAACTGTTTGGTTGCCCACACTCTTTAAAATATCATTTCATTCTGAAATGAGTAACAGAGTGCTTACTTCTGGGCTGTAGTTGTGTCTGATTTGGGCTATTCTGTCCCTCAATAACAGCATCTTACATTGTTACGGATTCATAAAATAATCTGCACTGAGGTGTGCCATTAAAACACTTCAGATTAGACTGAAATTATCAGATCTTGTTTAAATAAACCTCAGTCACTTTTTTCCAATTCGTTTTCACACTTCAGGCACTACATAGCCAGAAACAGCAAAAGGTTTAACATCTGAAATTTGCAGAAGTTCAGAACGAGTCATTTTTGCAGCTCAGTTTCAATAAATGCTCTTATTTACAATTCACATGTATGCTTTTTGTAGAAGCTTTTACGTGAAACGACTTGAATTGCATCTACTTGAGTTCCTACATTCTTTCAGAATCAAACCCATGACCTTGTCATTGCTAGCGTCATGCTCTTTTATTTCAGAATAACTGCGTTTAGATCAACTAAATTCAAATTCAAATTCAAGTTAAAGTGCACAATTTTAGACTTTCTGCATATGTCATTTTCCGAGTCCAACACAATACTTTTCAGGCGGATTCCTTTGAACAGCATTTTAATCGATCGACAGTCCTAGTTTGTTCAGATCACTAGGCCTAAAAATGAGAAAAAGTAAGAGCTGTGCTTGACCTACTGAACACCAATAATAACACTAACAATTTAGTGTAGATTTTGGTACCTATGTATGTAATGCACATTGTTATTTGCTCTCCATGCATTATGTAAGTCTCATGTTCTGCATGTATGTCGTTCTCAGCCTCCACTGCTCCAAACCACTCTGGGACGACTCCGATATCACAAAGAACAAGGTAAGCTAAATCAACCTTCATTTTGAGCCACAGAAGAGACCACAGGCAGCATTCTTCTTTTTTACGGCATTAATTCTGCTGTTATTCGTCTTGTTTGTTTTTTAATTTTGTGTGTCAGATATCAGCGAGTCCGTGGATGACAACAGAATGATGTTTAAGGCCTAATATACAGCAGTATGTCAGGTAATGTCTAAAACTCACAACGTACTTTTACCTATACCGTCAGCATAGACAGAATTGCACGGATCCACCATGACTGGCATCTTGTTTAATGTCTTTGTCCTGTTTCGTATGTGTACAGTATGTTCAGGTTAGATTCCGTTCCATGTCGCGAATGTACAGCTAAAGTTTTGTTGGTTTATTAAATAATTAGGTAAAGTGTTATTGGGTTTATATCTACTGTACATATGCATATCTTTGTGTTTTTTTAATAGTGTAACAGTATAAGCACAGATTTATTGTGCAGTGTTGACATTTGTTATCTTATTGCTGCAATTAAGTAATACAGGATCACGCTTCTCAGCTTTTGTGGGATGTGTACCCACGTACATTAAATCAATTGGCCTGCAGTGGCCTCATTCAGAATAAGCATATAAATCTGAATTGAAATCGGTATTGCAAATTATATTTGGGAAAGTAATCAACAATTACAACACATATTAAGCTGTGCGCACAAGGGACACAACAAAAAGCAAAAAAAAAAAAAAAAAAAAAGTAAAAAGTCCAATTTTAATTACATTTATATATGAATGAAATGTTTTTCATCATAATGGGTCCTTTACAATTTAGGAGCACTCATATGATTCCTAGATTGGTGTGCTATTATCAGTATTATATCAGAATAAACACTTTAGATTAGGGAACACATATTCACTATTATCTAAGACTTTTCCAACAGTAAACTCCTAATTTACTTCTTATTGAGAGTTAGTAAGGTAGTTTTTGTTGAAGTTTTTAGGCATTAGGTAGGGTTAAAGGATCTAGAATATGGTCATGCAGAATAAGCATTTTAATATGTGCTTTATAAGTACTAATAAAAAGCCAATATGCTTGTAATATGCATGATTAATGAGCAACTATTGTAGTGATAATAATAGGACTAAATCGTGAATACTGTTCCCTAATCTGAAGTGTTACCATGATGTCTGTTCTAGCTAGCTGAAGTCTAATAAATAAAACAAAATGAGTATTAATTAAAAAACATTGCAGCAATATCTGACATTTTCTTTGACCCAGTTCCTATCTGTGTGTTCTCGATTAAGAATGTGTGTGCTTTATCACAGAGTTTTCAGTGTGTTCAGCAGTGCTTCACGTCTTCCTTAGATTGTGATCTCTGAACTGAATCATGTCTGACTTTCAGTTTCCTAATTGCGTTATCTTTAGCATTTTCTAAAAAAAAAAAAAAAAACAGCACTGAAGACACTGCCTCACACAGCATATTCACTCAGAAACAGAGATATACTGATTGCTGGCATTATCATCCTGTGATGTACACTGTGGTCTGTTATTGTGCAATTTTATTGATGATTCTGATCACATGATCCTGAAAACTTGTAACAATATACACCACCGTTCAAAAGTTTGGGGTCAGTAGGTTTTTTGTTTTTCTTTTTTTTTTGAATTCATGCCTTTATTCAGCAAGGGTGTGTTAAATTAGTAAAAAGTGATAGTAAAGACTTATATTGTTAGAAAAGATTTCTGTTTGAAATAAATGCTGTTCTTTTTAACTTTTTATTCGTTAAATAATCCTGAAAAAAACAAAAAAACACAGGTTCCAAATAATATTCAGCAGCAACTGTTTCCAACATGGATAATAATCAGCATATTAGAATGATTTTGAAATTATATTTTAAAATATATTCAAATAGAAAAACATTATTTTAAATTGCAGTAATATTTCACAATATTAGGGTTTTATTTCTGTATTGCCGATCAAATAAATGAAGCATAAGCGACTTCTTTTAAAAAAAAAAAAAACATTGAAAATTTTACCGATCCCAAACTTTTGAACAGCAGTGTATATAATGTATATAGGAGTTTTAGTTTAATACTCCTTTAGTTTAGTTTTAGTAATGCTCATGTCCTCCACGCATCTGAAACAAATAAAGGAACAAAGTACAGATGGTGCAGTTGAATTAAATTCCAAACCTCTTTCACACTAGCCCATCAGACCATCCATATTGTCAAGCCCTGAAGTTGCTGTTTCTCAAATTGTGTGTTCGCAAGCTGTTTCTCTCTCCCTTTTGCTAAATGTCATTTATTCCCTTTTATTTTAGAGCAAGCAGACAAATGCAACTCCCGCTGGAAAGATGAGCCCATGCAGAATGGTACAGTAACACCCTTTATCATCCATTTATTCTCCTCCATCTCTCTTTCTCTTTTGTGAAGTGCTGCTATGAGTGTTTTATAAGGGAATGCAGATCATCATGTCAGAGATGGAAGTGTGTTAATCTCATTTTACTTACTAATGTGACATATTTCTGAGTCGGTCAGTACATTAAACCAGAACAACGAAAAAAAAAATGTAGGGAGGGACTTGCTTTTCGTTCATCTGCAATTGAACGGATGATAAAAAGTGACTTGCATGCCAGATATGTGAGTGTGCCAAAACAATGATATTTGGCTATTGGCTAACATGACATAGTTAAAGAAAGTACATTAGTGGAAGAAAAGGAAGTGAACCAAGAACAAGTTTCAGTATTACATTTGCTTTCTTTCCCCAGCTCATTGACTGTGGTCAGCATTATCCTATTTCGGTTTTTGTGATTGTTCATTAGTTTTATTGACTCATATGAAGTTGACATTAAATGAAGGTTGAACAGGATTCCATTAGGTCCTTAAAATGTCTTAAAGTGAGTTTGAGCAAATTTAAGAGCATAATAAGTCTTAATTATCTTAAATGGTATAACAAAAGTCTTAATTATAAAGAGGTTTAAATTTGGGGTTGGAAAAGCAGGAATTACTGTAGCTCCAGTACTATTTAAAGTGGCATAAAGGTTTTAAGTGTCTTGCTTCATTATTATCATATCTGCAAAATCCAATATCGTTTGACCTTTGTGTTTGTGTTAATGTACTGGTTCATAGACCAATTTGAAAACCCTATATGTTGTATAAACATATCTTTAGTATTTAAAACTTGTAGTTACCATGATTTGCAGTTGAATGCTCAGGCTGTTTGAGTCATCAGGGGTCATTAGGTGAACATAAATATGTGTTGGCAGTGTGTGTACACAACCACCCTATTATGATAAAAATCCACGCAGTGTTTTTTTTTTTTTTTTTTTAATCTTTATAAGAAATATCCCCTATTTCAAATCTAGCCATTCTCAGCTTCTGTCAGTGAGGCCGCTCCCACGACAGTTGATTGACTCTACCGTCTTACCTTAGACCCGCCCTGAGTGAGCTGTGAACAGTCTGACTCCGACCGCCATTGTTTCGATGCCGGTGCAGGGGAAGATAAGAATGTCTCCGACTAAGCGATTGAGGTGTTCTGTTGTTGGATGTAGTAATGAACATAGCAGTCGTCATTTACTCCCAACATCTGAGCCGCTGAAGATGCAGAGGATTAACATTACTTGCGTTTTTGAAGGGAATGCGCCCGGCGATCTATATAAATGCGGCTAAAGTAAACAGACCGGCTCATCACCCCACAGAAGAGAGGGGTGGAGTGAGCAGAGCTCATTAGCATTTAAAGGAACATGCAACAGAATGGTTCGCCCTGAACAGGGCTGATTTTGACAAAGGTAAAAAGGGTGTTTTTTACACCACCACTGAGAAAAGTATGTTATAGATTTCTGTAAAGAATATCAGCTTGTGAAAAATGGGCATCCGATGACCCCTTTAAGTAAAACGTGATTATTTTGAGTTTATATGGGCTTGTTCTGTACAGACATACAGTATTCATTTTATTTGGGGGTCATGCCATGGATTTTTATATTATTTTAATATGTCCTTTGAGGTTTACTTATAATGTTAAAATTTGCACAATATATGCAAAAATGACTATTTTCAACCCTCATTCTGACCCTCTTTGTAAAACGACCTGTTTTTAGGGCCGGGTCCTTTAAGGCTTGTTAGTAATTGGCCACTGTTATGATTGTCTAACGTCATGGCATAGGAAACAGTATCAATGCTCCATCCCCTTACGGTTTGTGATGCAGCTGCAGTCAGACCTAGTACTGCTTCATCTTTCAACAAATGTTTTTTTTTTTGTAAACTCTCCATGACACTGTGACTCCATTACAAAACAACATGCTCCAAACAATCCTCTGACATGATCAGGGATGCCATTAAAAATAAACTTTCCACTTGTTCCCTAAGCTTGGATCCTTCTGATATCTGTTTAAAGATATGAACGAGCTGTTTAAACCAAACGCTTCAAAGTGAATGTTCTTGCACTCCATTTGTCCTACTGATGAAGCGCATAGACCATTGAATGCGCATCTGTATACTGTATCCAGCATAGACAAGATTACAAGATTGTAATTTCTATTTGCTTTTGACACAACACTGGCATTTAGCATAATCAAGTGTCAGCCGTTAAGCAATGAATGCCAGTGGACGGGGCCTATGGTGAGAAAAAGACTCTTCCTCGATGCCTTGCTCTGGAGGTAGTGTCAGGGTTCCCACAGGTTCTTGAAATCCTTGAAAGTTTGTGAATCTAAAAAAAAAAAAATTCAAGGCCAGGAAAGTTTTTGAAAATAAACATATGTCCTTGAAAGTGCTAGAATTTATTTGGTGCAAGAAGTTTACTGGAAAAAATTTTATATTATTCCCTCCAGTCTGCTAATGTGTTATTTTGCCAACACTTCATGGCCTATGCATACTAGCTTGCTTGATTTACTTTAGTTAGGGTGACCATACGTCATCTTTGTTGCGAAGGGTTGATTTTCTCCCGTCAGTTAAATGTTTGAAGTATTGCATAAATTACATTTGACTGAAATGCTTGTATTGAAACATTTTGCATTCTACCTGTGACAAAAAACTGTGATAGATATTAAGATATAAAGTTTTGTGATGGCCACTGGTAGGAAGCCTTTTAGTTCTGTTTATGATCAATCTGCACAAGGGTGACTGTAAAAATTTTAAGTTTGGAAATTAAATATTTTGAGTTTTTATATGGGATATGGTCATTGTGCTACTTTGGTTGCCTTTTTTTTTATAATAATTAAGATGACAAAAAATGGCTTGCCAGAGATCCAAAGGACCATCACTTGGCCAGGTGCAGAGCTGAATATTCTTCAGTTTTATGCAAAACAGGAATACGACAAATAGAATATCAGATCTCTGTCATATGTCCAAAAAAAAAAAAAGCTTTTTTGCATAGTTGTGTTTTGACACATAAAAACTGTAACAATGTATCTCAAAAGGTAACAAAATATAACCTTGCTCTCACTTGAAATGTGTCCCCACATTAAGTCCTTGAATTTGAGGGTATTGGACCTGAAAAGTCCTTGAAATGTCCTTGAATTTGAAGTTAACCAAGGTGTGGGAACCCTGTAGTGTTTATGCAAACAACTGCCCCCTGGTGATGACACCCTGCACCTTGGATCCAAATGAGCCATTTTCTGAGGGTTATTACATAAATGCATTTTTTATTGATGATGAGGACATTTTAAGTTATGAAACTTACAAGATGTATTAAGCATACAAAGACCTCTTCTATGAGATCAAGGGAAATTTGGTTTCTTATGTCATGACCCCTTTAAATTCTTAAATTTGATTAAAAAAAAGAAAAAACTCACCAGATACTGTTCACTCAGTTTGCTCTTTTCATAGTGGCCTATATTAGTGCAACACAATACCCTGTGCCATGTGCTTTATAAAACACTATGTTCACCATGCTGCCCTATAGTGGCCACTAAAAGCATTTAGATAATATCTACAGTATCAACAAAGCAAGTGTTGTTTATTTTAAAGGACAGCACAAGCAAACTTCAAATAAAACAGTTTACACCAAATGGCCGTTAGATTTAATGTTTTGATGTCAGACCTTTAAATAATAAAACTCTTCAAAACAGCAATAAAACTTAAATGTCTGAATTCATTGGTTAGATATAAAATGTTAAAGCAAGAGGCATCTGCAAACAAATGCTGATCAAGCTGTTTTCAGAACTAGCTTCTTTCATGAGCCCCTTTTGCAATGACTTGCAGCTTGCTTCATAACACTGATGACATATCAAATCATTAAGCAATACTTCACAGATTCTGAGAGTATACTAGTTGCCTACTTTAGTTTGGAAATCGTTGTTATATTATCATTTATCTAATATACTGCACACTACAGTCTGCCTCTTGGGGGCAGTAAAAGCATATGGGCAGCCCAGCTGCAAGTCCAGTACAGTCACTAGCAAAACCATGCCAGTGGGAATGATAAACAATCACACGGCCAAGACATTGCTTTAAAGATGAATGTACTATATAGTATATTCAACTTTAAATATATGGAGATATATAATACAGTTTACATTTTGTGCCCTATGTAAACAATCACGAAGTTAAAATTTGTTGTATAGTAAATATCCTCTTACATATATAATGAAGCATACACTTATCAGGAAAGAACAAATACTTATTAGAAGACCTTCTGGTTAACATGTAGGTTTAATCTGGGTCTTTGTTTTGTTATCCTGAAAGCCTGTGTTTGTCTGAAAAGATCCTGTACTTTATTCACCGCGTTTCACCGTGCAAGAGTAATGTGGCCGAGGCTTTAGTATTCACTGAAAAGAACAATTCAGAAACTGACAATAATATCCAAGATGCCCAGTGTCTCACTCTACACCAGCTCTGTGACACATGATCTGAATTTTCTGTTTCTTCCATTTGTACACAGAATGTGTTTTTCCTTCCCTATTGCTCAACATGAGTAAATGTGTCACACAGAAAAAAAAAAAAAAACACTTGTGTAACAATCCATCTTTTACTTTTTTTTTATTTGTTGGAACGGTTTTTGTGGGAGCTTCTCTCTTTTATTAAGTTACAAAAGGACTTTTAGTTTTCACACTTGAAATAGTTAATGCTGTGTCATTGTAAACCCTAGGTAAACTTCTTTTTGCTTCACGTTTTACACTGCTCACTGCTCACACTTTACCCAGGATTAACAATTAATCCTGGTATTCATAAGATGACATTTCACACTGTGCATTCCTAAATCCTGGGATAATGTTCTTATTTGCAAATATGTCAGTGTCATAGGTCGGACAAATGCAGTATATAGACTGTTTACATAACCTCTCCAGCATTCTCTTATTATATATTGCCGAAGGTAATATCACTTTTTTCTAAATGGACTTTTTTCCATGAACTATAAAGCAGAAAATAAAACAGTTTCAACTCCAGTTCACAGGTTTTCTGTCACCATTTGACATTTTTCCTTCAAACGCTGAAAAGTCTGTTTATAAAAAGGATAGTTTCGGTCCTTGATTCTGATTGGTTGGTTGAGCTGCGTTCTAAGATGTTGTGAATTACTCTACAAACATACACCTTTGTTTATGTCTATGTGTTGCTCGGCAACCACTTTGTTGCAACCACAACCGTTTCTGAGGAACTACATTGTCTGGCAGAAGAATAATGTTTTTATTAATATCATTATGCATTATTTGCTCCATTTTATTTTGTGAAACCTTACTACGCATACGGAATAACCGTTTTATAAAAGCAGTAAGCTTATTGCTTTATTATACAGTATGCACAGCTTGCTTGAATGACCAAATCATGTGATTTATGAGGCACACAATGTAAATTACAAGTGTGAAATGTACCTTTACCAGGGTTAAGCACAGTGTGAAAAGCCCTGATCTGACAAAGACTGACAGACTGAAATGGTCAAGGGCTTTGTCCTCAGAGATATTATTTCGTGAAGGTCTGAAATATGTACACTGCTGTTCAAAATTTTGGGGTCGGTATAATTTTTTTTAATGCGTTTGAGGGACGTTTCTTCTGCTTACCAAGGCTGATAAAAATACAGTAAAAATACTAATTCAGCTAAAATGCTGAATTAGTTTATCAAACTGTTATCCTGTTATAAAAACCTCATTAATTTACACTACAAGCTATTAGAATGTCTATCTTTTTGGAAGAAATAAAATAATATAAAAAAAATTAACTACTAACATACATTGCCATTAACAAGTTATAAGAATATTAGAATGATTTCTGAAGGATCATGAGACATTAAAGACTGGAGTAATGATGTTGAAAATTCAGTTTCGTTCACAGCAATTAATTGCTTTTCTAAAATATATTTAAATGGAAGAAAACAATCGTCTTAATATTTAACAATGTACTGTTTTTACTCAAATAACTGAATTATTTGTTTTAATTAAATAATTCCAGCCTTAATTAACATAAGAAAAAACATTTATAAATCCAAAGACCCCTGAACAGCAGTGTAGCAGTTGTTTTTAATTAAAGGAGAAGTCCAGTTCCAGAACAATTCACATATAATGTACTCACCCCCTTGTCATCCAAGATGTTCATGTCTTTCTTTCTTCAGTCGTTTAATCCACATTTTAATGCATATAATGGACTGATATGGTGCCCCGAGTTTGAACTTCCAAAATGGAGTTTAAATGCGGCTTCAAACGATCCCAAATGTGGTTGTAATCGATCTCTTTATCTCCCCTTAACATTCCAAAATCATCCTACGTCGCTGCAGAAGTACTGACCCAGTCTTTGCCAAGTAAACATGCAAAGAAGATCAAACACCCTTAACAAAAAAGATAAGAGGAGAAAATACGGTCAGAGTTTTTTTGACATACCCTAACTGTCTTGAGCCAGAATACACAGAGTTCAGGGAGAGCGAGACAAGACGAGCGTTTGACATTAAAAAGTATTTAAATTGTATTATTTTTATGAAAATAACCGATCGTTTCACTAGATAAGACCCTTTTTCCTCGGCTGGGATTGTTTACAACCGCATTTAAACTGCATTTTGGAAATTCAAACTCGGGGCACCATATCAGTCCATTATATGAAGAAAAATCCTGATCCTGATGTTTTCCTCAAAAAACGTAATTTCTTTACGACTAAAGAAAGAAAGACATGAACATCTTGGATGACAAGTGGGTGAGTACATTATCTGTAAATTGTTGTTCTGGAAGTGGACTTTTTTTCTTTAACTTTAACTTCATTTTAGTAACTTTTAATTTTTCTTGTGGAGTGTGGGCAATTCAGTTAAAACAACAACCTGTGAATTGAATCCAAACCCAATCTGAAATATTCGTTTCTTCCTAACCGTGCTAGTTAGTCAGAGTTTAAGTTTATATCTGCAGGTCTCTTTAGTTACCAAGTGTATCGAGCAGCCGCTGAGAGACGTCCAGTGCAGACCGTTCTCCATGTGTGTTTGTTTGTGTTTTTATAAGCGGCCTGCGAGTACGAGTGTGATGTGCATGATATCATGATGCTGTTGCCAACCATCTGTTGTATGATGGGTCCCTCAGGACGGAGCCTCAGAGGAGCGCTGCCGTCCCACTGACGCTAATTGAGAGTGACAAATCCTCCCGCTTCAGCGTGATAACGGCCTTTGTGTTTTTGTGCCATTATTGTGAAGAGCGTCAGACCATGTTAAGGTTTTTTTTTTTTGAATATTTTATTTTTGCTTTTGAACTATAACATAAACAAGAATTACAAAACACATCTTACATAACTTGTTACACAATACAAGACAAAAAAGAAAGAGAAAAAAAAATGGAATGATACAGGATATCATAGATCATAGATATTACAGTGCAAAACCTTACTCAAAAAGAGAGTCCATCCGGTCTGTTGAAGTTTCTTCCATATAACAGAAAAGTGGTTGGCAAATTTTATGAAATGCTTTACTTTTATTTCTTAACCAGTATGTTAATTTTTCCAGGGGTACACATATAAACCCTTCGATAACCATGTTGGGAATAACAGTATCTGATTTCCACTTCATTGCAGTACACTTCTTAGCAATTAGTAATAATATTTCTGTAAGTCTTAAGGCATGATCTTGCGTAATATACATACTTTTTGCCAAAATTCCTGAACTAGAGGGCAGGTCCATGTGGAGTGTAAAAAAGTTCCTTCCTCCACACCACATCTAAAGCAAAGAGGTGAAAATTTTTTATTAAACTTACTTAGTTTTGATGGTGTGATATACAGTTGATGAAGGAAGTTAAATTGAATCATTCTATATCTAGAATTCAAGTATGATGTAACACCATCCTTACACAGTTCACCCCATGTTTCTCCTTCAATGCTAATGTTTAAATCATGTTCCCATCTCACTTTTGATTTGTCTAATTCAGGTAATTGTTTATTTATCCTGAGAGAATTATATACTCTAGAAATTATTTTCCCTAATGGTAGACAAATTGCTCCAGTTGTGTTAAACTAGGTAGTTTCAGTTGGGTTTTAACTTTTAGAAAGTCTCGCAATTGCAAGTACCTAAAAAACTCCTTATTGTCTAAATTGTATTTGGATTTAAGCTGTTCATAAGACATCATTATATCATCTTAGAAACACCGTTCCAGACGAGATATTCCTTTGTCAGCCTATATTTTAAAATACTTATCCTGAAAGCATTTTGGGAGCAATCTGTTGTTTCTATAACGGTGTTTTAGGGGAGAGAGTCCATTTCTGTCCCAATGTCTGTTGCAAGACCATGTTAAGGTTAACATGTAACTGAGTGCCAGAGACTCCATCCTGTCAGTTGAAAGAAATAATCCAGCACACGTCTTCTAATTAGTGGTGTTTACATCACTTTTGACTTGAACAAGAATGGCATTACTAATAGCTACTGCTGAAACGAGGTTGTGGGTTGGTAGTGGGTATGCAGGTATTTACATTGCAGTATAGTGCTGTTGAGTAAATTAGCATTTTTGTGTTCAGATGCTGCATCATTTTGAAAAACAAAGGCATTAATTTTGTGCATCTCATTCATCGTCTTTTCCTTTTTGTTGCATTTAACTCAAGCCATGTGGTGCTGATCCTGCTTTAGCTCTGACACATCAGTCTGAAACACTTCTGCCCGGCCTGTGTTTTCTGTGTATGATCCTGTCAGATGTTTAACATGTAACGTGTGAACATTATCAGGGTAAATTGCATAATGCACTGCAGCAAAGAAAGTTTATATCACCACACCAATGTCACCACGACATATATGCAGTAGACATTTTTGTAGCGTGTTGTTCATGACTGTTGTTGTTTGGGTTGCTTTGTTGACGAGATGCTGTTTGTGTTCGCTAAGAAGAATTCCCGGAATCAGCCGTCCCTTCCAGCTCATGATGACTCAGGTATAATCTAATAATATAATCAGAATCGCTTGTTTTGGCTTCTGCTGACAGTGTCACAGTTGTATTTGTGTGTTTATGGAAACTGGTGTCCTTAACGAAGCTTTTGTGCGTTTAATCCTTTAATTCATAACTGAGGTGCTTTTTTTTTTTTTTAACAATAGCAAGTCATAATGAATTAAGTTTGTTGAAATCTCTTTTCCCCGAACACTCAACACTGTCTTTCCTGTCAGTCTGCATTTGTTCATAGACCAATAAAAAAATAACCACAGATAAAATACAAGAAGGCATTGTGTGTAAACAGTGGCTGGTTGCATAAACTGCTTAGACCAGTCAGGAGACAAGACATTCATCTAATTTTGTTCTTTAATACTAGTCATAAATTCAGTCAGCTATATAAAAAGCCTAACGAATTAATTTATAGCCTAATTAATGAGTCTAATGTCAGTCTGCCCTTGGCTGGCTACTAATGGATCAAAATAGTTCTGACTGACAAACCAGTAAAACGGTTTGTTCTTAGTTGGACTATTGGTTTATGTTCAATGTTATGCTAAAAAATTAAAATAAAACTTTTTGCTGCCCTTTTTTGGCCACTTTGTGCTTTTGTCTGGTATATTTATGCAGGGTCTTTAATAGATCTTTGTTTTGCGGCTTTTTTCAGCAGATATCGATAGATGTGATTGAATTTATTTGAACATCATGTAATTAGATTAATTTTAGAAGTACTGTCAGTCCTAAAATTTAGTATCAAATGTATTTATAGGTTGAACGGAAAGCACCTGTGCACCAAAAGATAGACTTTTGTCCTAATAGACTTTACTCCTGATGTTTTTGGCAGGCCAGTCTGAAGAGAGTCAACAAGCTACAGACACACAAACCTGAACCTCTTTAGTGTTTTGCCTAGTGATTTGCAAATTTTGGAAACCTGGAAGGCAACCAGCTGACAGGTGTTTTCTAATTCTGGTTTGTTCTTCCTTACAATTATAGCTTTTCTTATAGAAATGGGGTTTAAAAGACCATTAATATTCAGTAATATTATACATTTACCTGTACTAACACTGTCGGATGAGAGCAACATTCAAACTGAATTGAGCTGCATGATGCACTAACTTGACAACATCGACCCTGTTACTGAACTGAATTTTACAACATTAATGCTATTGTTGTCTTGTTCATTGCTCTGAAGTTGTTTTGAAACAATCTAAAGCTCTATGTAAATTAGTGCAACTTGACTCGGAAATACTTATAAACCCATTTTGACTCATATCGCTAGATGGCAGATCTTAGATGCTGTCTCCTGTCTCGAATCAATCCAGTTCGGTCAGGTTCTTGTCCACATATCTGCATCTGGTTAGTGTTCTGTTGATCCTGTGAGATGGTGATTACTTCTGACCTTCTAATTAACCTTCTAATC
This sequence comes from Labeo calbasu, assembly GCA_019740295.1. Classification (NCBI taxonomy): domain Eukaryota; kingdom Metazoa; phylum Chordata; class Actinopteri; order Cypriniformes; family Cyprinidae; genus Labeo; species Labeo calbasu. The sequence continues at coordinate 20,547 of JAHKKF010536256.1, forward strand.
CTCCGGCCTACCATGTTCAATGTCCTCTGTGTCTTTAGGGTTAGGAGTTAAGCAGGGGGTGGCAACCCTTTTGACAGAAAGTGTCTTTTTCTATTTTTTTCTAAACCCCTGCTTGTAAGTATCATTGACTCATTGACAAAGTGTTGTTTTGAGAGGAAACTTAATGTGTGACACATGGCTATAGTTGCATATCACTTTGAAATGATAAATTCTGGTTTAAATGTAACTGGGTCCTGCAGGTTTTGATAGTTTTTTGCAGTGTGGATCAACTTGATCATCTCTATTGAATTGCACTAAGAGTGGATCATGAAAATAAGAGTTTCTTCTTGTGGATGCTACTGAGACGGAGCTGTAAAATAAAGCTCTAATAATATCACACACATTTTTGGCAAAATCATGATTTTTAAATTAATATTTTTAATATTATTTAACCCAGTACTTGTATTAAATATTGTCACATTGCCTTCTGGGATGATCTTATCTGCACAGTATACATGCAGCACCACTTAAAGGAACACTCCACTTTTTTTTAAATAAGCTCATTTTGCAACTCCCTAAACTTAAACAGTTGAGTTTTACAGTTTCCGAATCCATTCAGCCGATCTCCGGGTCTGGCGGTAGCACTTTTAGCATAGCTTAGCATAGGTCATTGAATCCGATTAGACCGTTAGCATCTCGCTCAAAAATGACCAAAGAGTTTAGATATTTTTCCTATTTAAAACTTGACACCTTATGTTACATCATGTACAAAGACGTCAACTCTGCCGGCTGCAACTCTGCATCTACACAAACTTAGTGCCGGTCACTTTCAGGCGCTGCGTAATATCATTGCGCCTGCTGCACCCATGATACGGCAACAAAGTTCCTTGATTATTATGCCGATATGTGAGTATAGTTCCTAGCCATATTGACCTAGAAAATCGCAACTTTTCATTTTTCATCCGTCTTTGCACGATGTAGCCACAGAAGAGTCAAGTTTTAAATAGGAAAAATATCGAAACTCTTTGGTCATTTTTGAGCGAGATGCTATCGGTCTAATCAGATTCAATGATCTATGCTAAGCTATGCTAAAAGTGCTACCACCAGACCCGGAGATCGGCTGAATGGATTCGAAAACGTTAAAACTCAACTGTTTAACTAGGGGAGTTGGACAATGAGCCTATTTTCAAAAAAAGTGGAGTGTTCCTTTAAGACTTTGGGTGAAATGAGGTAACTAATAAGGCAGCCTCCTTTTACAGCCTGTTTGTGAACAAGCTGTGCTTGTTATGCCTTAAAATGCTGTCTAGGAAGGATCAGTCATCTTTGAGTTTTTGAGGTTCTGTGGAGGCTACAGTTGAGATTGTGGGAGGATGTTTCACTTGAATCCAGGAGTGTTACTTTTGGTAAATTCATCATTTTTCTTGTCACTTTTGTATGGAATTTGTGTTTTATGTTATGATAACTGGCAATTGCTGTATGTGCGTGTTTTAAACCTCCTAAGTGTGCATTTTGATATATTAGTGTTTTTGTGTCTAATACAACTGGAAGTTGCTGACATTTAAAAATGTGCTGGATAAACAATCTAATCATGACTATATATCGTTGGAAAGGTCTAAGACTCCTAAATAGATATTTTACCACTGTTTTTGATACAAATTATGTAGGAACAGTAATAGATTAATTTATGACCAGAGTGCACCTCAAAAATCATAGCTACACTGACCTTTGTCACAAAAAGTCTTTTTCATTGCCTTTTTCCCTATCACGTTTTAGAAATCATCAGAAATTATAAATCGTTTGAAAGCTAAAAACCTCAAAATTTATCATTTGAAAGCCATTTTAAAATCAGACATTGTATTACCATGTAAATGGGATTTCAAAATCATATCACAAAATGCATTTGTTCATGAATTGAGTGAATGAATTTGAGTTCGAATAGTGCACTTTTATGTCTACGTTCAACAATCGGAGTGACAGTTAAAGGGTTAATATTGGAAATGTGCTTGTTATGACTTAAAATTCTGTCTAGGAAAGGATCAGACATCTTTGAGTTTTTTTTTAAGGTTCTGAGTAGGCTACGGTGGAGATTGTGGGAAGACTTTTTACTTTTTACTTGTTACTTCACTTAATCTGGGTGTGTTATTTTTGGTAAATTCATCTTTTTCTTGTCACTGAACTTTTGCAGTATGAAATTTGTGTTTTATGTTATGATAACCAGTATGTGCAGTATGTGCTTGTTTTTGTACCACTAATACAATACTAATACTGGAAGCGGATGACATTTTAAAAATGTGCTGGATAGACAGAGCAAGCCTGTGGCAGCACATGTAAGACTGTAATAAGCTCTAACAATATCATGCAAATAATTAATATGTATATTTATAATTTCTAAATGAAAATCAATCAGTAATGATTGGAGCTTGTCATATCGAGTCCTAGGATGCAAAGTATGCATGCAGTGCTGCTTAAGATTTTGGGTAGAATTAGTTTCTTCCTAATTGAGTTTCTTGAGGTTCTGATGCTTTACTTGAATCTAACTGCAAATTCATAATTTTTGTTGTCACTGAACTTCTGCAGTATAAAAATTTGTGTGGGTAACACTTAAGTATAGGTAACAATTCTCAGTTGCTTATTAGTATGCTTATTATTAACATATTGGCTGTTTATTAGTACTTAGCACATATTCTGCATGAACATATACTACATCCCTATTCCTACCCAATACCTAAACTTAACAACTATCTTACTAACTGTTAATAAGCAGTAAGTTATGAGTTTTTGAGGCAAAATTCGTAGTTAATGGTTTATTATAGCGAGAACCTTAAAATAAAGTGTGACCTTTGTGTGCTATGTTATGATAACCAGCGACTGCAGTACAGTATGTGCTTGTTTTAAACCTTCTCCTAAGTGTGCATTTTGATGTATTAGTGTTTTTTTTTTTTTTTTTTTTTTTACCANAACCTTCTCCTAAGTGTGCATTTTGATGTATTAGTGTTTTTTTTTTTTTTTTTTTTTTTTACCACTAATACAACTGGAAGCGGCTGACATTTAAAAATGTTCTGGATAGACAGAGAAAGCCTGTGCCTTTAGCACATGTAAGACTAAAATAAGCTCTAACAATATCATGCAAATATTTGGCAAAATAATGATTATGTATACTTTTATAATTTCTAAATGATGTATAATCACTGTGCAATCAATAAGTAATTATTGGAGCTTGTCACAATGATTGAGCTTGAGTCCTAGGATGATCTTGTCTGCACAGTATACATACAGTGCTGCTTAAGATTTGGGGTAAAATGAGTTTACTCATAAGGCAGCATTATTTTGGAGCCTGGTTTGATACAGTCGTACACTGAATGAAAATATTCTAGCAGCAATCCCAGCCTGATGCTGGTCTCCATTTGCCGCAGATTATGAAATTTAAGATGATTAGTTAATTGACCGCTGCCCTTGATTTGCTCTAAACAGTGGCTAAATTATGTCTAGATCAGTAACCGTATTGATCAGTTATGTCTAGATCACTAATAGTATTGATCAAGGCCTCTTGCCCTGACAGCTTGTAGTTGGAGCGGGCTTTGATTCTCATGTAAATCACATTGAGTCATTATGAGCCCCTCTCTGTGGGTCTTTTGTCTTTGTGTTGTTGAGAGTCTTCAAGTGAGGCTGGGGAGTCTTGCAGGGATTGTTTTGGTCTTTCCCTCAGGTCACCCTGGCTGTGTGTTTAAGGTGGCCTCAGCGAAGCTCTCTGCTCAGGTAACGCTGGGGACATCTGGCTCAGGAAGCCATGTCAACCCAGGCCCTATCCCCAGTGATGTGAGAGCTGCCATCCGAAAACTGTACATGACCAGCTTTGAACCCCGGGACCTCAAGTGATCGATCCAGGAGGGAATAAATTGGTGGAAAACACGCTAGTAGGTGCATAATCACACAGACCTGCCAAACTGAACACACAGTTCGTACATAAACCAGCGACCAGTGTGCTGAGACTGAGAGAGTGTGCGGTAGGGTTATGGAGGTGTTTTCGAAAACGTATCAGTGTATCTTTAGTATCTCCAGTGGTCTGTGATGAACCAACTACCTATGAGGTTTTGAGGAGGCTACGGTTGAGATTGTGAGAGGACTTTCTTCCTTGAATCTAGGATTGTTATTTTTTGGTAAGTTCATCACTTTTCTTGTCACTTCTTAAGTGTGATTTTCCTGTTTTATGTTATGATAACCTGCAGTTGCAGTCCAAAGTAACTGTATGAGTTTGTTTTAAACCTGTTTTGATGTATTGGGTTGTGTTTGGATGTTGTAGGGTAACACCTGCGCTATCAAGAACATTAACAGTCCTGGATATTTTTAATTACTGGGCATAGAAATCCTTTACAATTGGATAATGATCGTATGCAATTAGGTGGAAATGGCTGGCAAAGGGCACAGGCTCTAATCCTGAATGCTAGATGTTTAATGCAATTTACCTGTCAATGATCTAGAGTACACAGTAAAAAAAAAAAAAAAAAAATTAATCGATTAGGCAAATCAATAACGCATTGAAGAATTTCAAGATTCCTGGCCTGAAAATGATTTTCAGACGTGTTTTGTGGTATTTTGACGTATTCTGTGCAATAGTATAAATTACATGAAAAATATATCTTCTAAATATTTAAAGGCTGTGTTTTGTGTTCAAGCACAAAACAGAGACAGATTATTGACATGTGTGCTAATGTGTGTCTGAATGTTGTTTTTGGCAGTTAAAGTCTTTATGAAATCCCTGTGAAGATTAAGCTTATGCGAGACGGTCACCTCATCAAAAAGTTAAACTGGTATCAGGCTGTGCTGTGGAGAGGCTTTGCCTCAGGAGCCCTTGCTAAAAACAGTTGTTACCTGCTGCTCGCTTTGGCTGTCTTAACTCTCAGCGTCATAACCCAGTTTCCACCTCAGAATTCATTTGATCTCGGACACTGTTTTATTGTATGTTCCTAAAGCTTTTTAAGTGGCTAGGGAGAGTGAGAACAATGAATTGTATTGTTTGGTGAAATATTGTTTAATAGATTTCTTGCTCCATTTCAATGTGACTTGTATTTATTTGAACATATACAGTTACATTGGTATTTCTTTCTGTTGGCGTTGCAAAAGAAGGTTGAACAAAATTTTCAAGTGCAATATTAATTGATTGACAGGCACATAGTGGTCATCTAGTGTACTTTATATTGTCTTTTTTTCGTATAAAAACGTATCAAACTTTAAAAACCTAAAAAAGAAAGAAAGAAGCGCTCTTCTGTGGTGATCAACAACAAGCCACAGATAATGTTCAGAGATTTTAACTTGAAATTTTGGTTTACGTTTAGCACCAAATTAATGTTTATAACTTTTATATAACAAATTTTATTTGATGTTTGAAAAAACAGAATTATCAATTTTTGTTGTTATTTGATGTAAATTTCTTAAAAATAAGTAGTTAATTCTGTATTCAAAGTGATATCTATGTGTGCATGTATTAAAGTGTGTTTTCCTGTAGGACAGTATCTGGACTGATGGCAGGACAGGTCCAAATTGTATTCATTACGTGGTCGTTTCCATGAAGTTATGCATGAGTAAATGCATCCATAGCTGTGTGTCATGAGCTTAAGATCAGCGCTTGAAGCGCCTCATATTTGAAATCAATAAACTTCGGCTTTTGGAATTGCGATTGTAATCTTGGCATTTTAGCCAGGCTTGGTCTGATGGCGACATTAGCGTGATCTGATCTGTTTGAAGGTGTGTCATACACATGTATGACGGCCTTCCGTCCGAGGATGTGTCGCCCCGGCTGTTCAACCTCTTGGATTTGTCCGGTGTCAGATTAAGAGAGCGTGCTCAGAAATCTTCCACCCAATTTGGCAGGGTGAGGGGCGAGTGGGGCGGGTGGATTCTCCATATATAAGAGCCGGTGTCCTCCAGATAATTTTCACGCAGTTTGCTTCATGACTTCACGTCAGCTCGCACGTCAATGCGGCCGCCAGATGCGTTCTGTTTAAGTGCGTTTAGCTCAGAAATTTTTGTTGCATTAACTTGAGAATTTTAGTTAGTCTTTTGTGTCCACGGTTGTGCCTTTGAAGAGTTTCGTAATGAATTACTGCATGCCAGACATGTATGACATGGGCCACGGTGTGAACGGGGGTTATGCAGTGCCGCCCGGAGGCGAGTACTGCATGTACGGTGGCGAAGGGCCCGGTTTCACTCGCTGTGAGCCGCAGCCGTTACACCACCATCCTCCCAGCATGGAGCAGGCCTGGTCGCCCAACCAGCCCTATGGGTGCCCGTTTACCGGGGTCAACCCTAATATGTTCAAGAGCGAGTTGTGCTCCATGGAGGTGCCTCTCAGTCACTATCCCCAACCAGACTACTACTCTGACGGCAGGCCGGACTTTTCTCAGATGCAGTGGATGCAGGGGCCACACAAGAAAGGTATTACAAGCTCTGGAAAAAGCATAGCGGTGCTGCTCTGCGCCAAAGATTTGTCTTTTCTTCAGCTGGCTGCCTGTTTGCCAGCATTACATGTGTAATAGTCTAATCTCAGTCTAAAAATAATGTAGCAATTATAGTTAGTAAGTTCTGTGTTGTATTAAGTAATAGTTTGATTTACGACTATTAAAGTAGTGTTTTATTGCTTGACGTTGGAAGATTGATGAGCTCTACAGCAGTCTTAAATAGAATTTGGATACTAGAAGTAAGTCGCATTTCCAAATGTGTCAGTGTTGTGGCATTAGATACTGAAGACAAATGCTTAAGGAGTTTTCTCAGAACTGACCTATTTGTCTGAGCCATTTTTTCAAAGACTTGCAGTCAGCTGGTATTTTGTTGTTTTTTTTCTAGTGGATTTATGACGTCAGTTCTCCTTAAGTTCATGCAGATGTTCTCACTGAGTAACAACAGATGTAGTTCAAGGGATTAAAAAACTATTAACATGTTCCACATGTAACATTCTAATGAAATGACATTTAAGCATTTTTAAGTGTGGTTAAGTTTTTAGGTGAGGCGAATAGTTTTTACTGCCATTTTAAATCTGTGTTCTCTGTTATATTCTTCATTTGTGCCACTTAGACATATTAATCAATGTTATCAAGCACTGAAAAAGCTTTTATTATGACATTGTCATAACATTGCTGCTGAATTAGTCTTCTGGACTGAACTTGAAGAGCCTGTAGTCCTAAGTATCCCTCTTTTAAAAACCTGTTGCAGATATGTGTGGATCTACATTGTGTAGTGTATTGATCTTTAGGGTGGGATGGAGGTTTGGGGCATTGTGTGTCGTATTGATTTGTAAGGACACAGACAGAGGAACAGAAGGTTTGAGCTTGTGTCCTCCTTCTGACCTCCACGAAATACTCATTGATCAAATTGATTCCTGAGCTGCTACAAGCTGCCTAAACTTATGTGAGCCTTAAAACTGGTATTTGTTGTGTTTCTGTCTCAATATAAAAGCATTCTGGTGAAATTTTTGAAAAAAATGTTCCTTCTTTTTCACGTGGCTTTTTCTCTTAAACCTCTTCTTTGTTTGCACAAACTATTTTTGTTTATTTTATTTTTTGACAATGACCATGGATGTTTTTGGATGGCAAGACAAAATGCACCACCTCTTAAAAGAATGAATTTCAGTAAACTCTGTATTTAAAAATAAATTAAAAAAAATAATTAAAAATAGTCTAATTTTCTAAATATAGCTGTTAAATTTTCCTATTTGATGATATATTCAGTAAAGTTCTGTATCTTGAGTTTTAGTGCCGTTTTACAACTTTACAAAGAGTTTTTTTTTTTTTTTTCTTTTCTCATGCAGATATTTTCAGGTTAAATTTGCTTATTCTATGTAATGTGTTTATGACTGTACCTGTAACCTTTTTATAGGGTACATACCAAGTTATCTGGACAAGGATGAGCTGTGTGTTGTGTGTGGGGACAAAGCGACTGGTTATCATTACCGCTGCATTACCTGTGAGGGTTGCAAAGTGAGTGTTTCAGCTATTCTGTTCTCTTAGAAAAGCACACTGTAAGAAAAAAATCTGTAGGAAAACAGAAAACAGTAATTTTCTTTTAAATTTACATACATTTTTTAAACCCTGAAACACAACACGATATGTTGCATTATTCAAAATATGGGAAAACGCCTGAGAAAAATCAGTATAAACACATTACATTGGACCTTATTTTTACGTACTTTTAATAATACAGTAATAATGCAACAATGTTCATTAGTTAACATTAGGTAACTATTTTAGTTAACATGAACTAAGAATGAGCATTTATTATTCTTAGTTAATGTTAATTTCAGCATTTACTAATGCATTATTAAAATGTTATTAAAAAGTGGTAATACTTTATTTTTTACGGTTTCTTAACTAGTTGCTTATTAGCATGCGTATTACTAGAATATTTGCCATTATTTAGTACTAATTAAGCACATATTAATACCTTATTCTACATGACCTTATAGACCGATTTCGAGTAGACGTCACTTGCAGCTGCGCACGCATAGTGGTTGCAGAAAAACACTTGTGACAAGTGAAGGTAAACGGGTAAAATCCATGGAATAAGAGAAAAAAATATATTTTTGTGCCTTTTGATGTCAAAATTGGAATGCAAATAATTTTTATAGATTACTGTAGTCAAAGACGCCATTTGAAGCTAAACGCAGACGTTTAAACGGACATACTGTGGATGAAAACTGCTATGATTACTCTACATTTAAAGCATAAATTTGATTTAAACAATTAGGTGTACATAATATTCACATATGCTGTACATAGGGGACGTATTGTATCAGCTCTACAGTTACAGCATGAAATATTATTTAAACCTATTACTATTAACATTTTTACATAACATTTTTTATTTTATCTCACAATTTTGACGTTTTTTTCTCACAAATGCAAGTTTATATCTCCTAATTCGGAATTTATAACTCAATTTAACATAACTAGTGACTTCAAATTTACCTTTCTTTATTCTGTTATTCCATGCTCCATAGACTGCTACTTGAACCGCCCACAAAAAACGTCATACCTCTCGGTTTCGGATCTGTAAGACTATCCCACTAACGTCAATTTCGTTGAATGACAGTGCTTATCGCTGGGTGACAAGCTCTTGTAATATGCGAATAACATTTTGAAAAAGACATCTAATCAATATTAGCTATACTCTTTTTAAATCTAAGTATTTTGTACTGTATCCGTGTAATTCTCTAGCTGTAAAGGCTATCTCTCACCATGCTGCGCGTGCATCCTGAATCTTTACAAACAGATAATTGGTCTATTCTACATCCCTAATCCTACCCAATACCTAAACTCAACAGCTACCTTACTAACTATTAATTTATTGAGGGAAAAGTCGTAGTTATTAGTGAATAAGTTTTACCTATTCTAAAGTGTTACCTAAAAAGTTGTGTTTGTTAACATTAGTTAATACACTGTGAACATGAACTAACAATGAACAACTGTATTTTCATTAACTAACATTAGCAAAGATCAATAAATGCTTTTATGAATGTATTGTTAATTGTTTGCTCATGTTAGTTAATACATTAACTAACATTAACTAATGAAACCTTATTGTAAAGTGTTACCATAATAATGAATTACACTATTATTTTATTACATTAATCAGACGTACCACATTTATCACATTCTGTTTAAACTACTTCATTATGAGGTTTGTGCTTGCCAAGTAAACATGACGTCTTGTTTTTAAAGGGTTTTTTTCGACGCACAATTCAAAAGAACTTAAACCCGACGTACGCGTGCAAATACGAGGGCAAGTGCGTCATTGACAAAGTCACACGCAACCAGTGCCAAGAATGTCGCTTCAAGAAATGCATCGCTGTTGGCATGGCAACAGACTGTGAGTAACACACTTAAATGGACTTGAGCCCCTGTTAGTTGATGATTCTGAATTAAAGCCTTTGCCAAAAGTTGACCTTGTGTTTGATTGGTAGATGAACAGACAGATAGACGTTGTGCGTAGCTCTTGCAAACATGCCATTGTTCTTCCAGTGGTGTTGGATGACAGTAAGCGCCTAGCCAAGCGGAAGCTGATCGAGGAGAACCGCGAGCGGCGGCGGCGGGAGGAGCTGCAGAAGACGGTGTGGGAGCGACCAGAGCCCACGCAGGAGGAGTGGGAGCTGATCCGGGTTGTCACCGAGGCCCATATGGCCACAAACGCCCAAGGCAACCACTGGAAACAGAAGCGCAAATTCCTGGTGAGAGGTCTCTTCCGTGACGAGCGCTTCGCAGCGATGTTTCTCGTTTTAGGATGTTTCTTTATTTTGGGTGGGATTCTGTTGTTTTTTTGTTTTTTGTTTTTTTTGTCTTCTTTTACCCTCCCACAACCCTCGATTCCCCTTCCCCAACCCCTCCCGCACAATTCCCAAGCCCTTCCTCACCGCTGTTCCCAATGTTAATATGTCCATGTTTTTGTATCTCCTTGTAGAGTGGGGAGTGTTAGATGGACGCTGGAGTCTCTACCACAAAGGCAGCAGCACTAACTTTAATGGAACACCTTTGTCCTTCTTTTCTCAAGCTCCGTTTCCTAAACCAAAACTGTTTTCTCATGTCTGTTTCTTTTCTGTTCTTCTTCTCTCTCTGTCTTTCACTAACCATGTTTCTAATTGTTCTTCTGTTCTCTTGAATCTAACTCTCCTCTACAGATTGAAGTTCTGTTTGAGGACTCTTTAACACTGCTGTGGGTTTCCATGAGACGACTAGTTGACTTCATAAAATGTTTGCAATTAGATTCATTAAATTTACTTCAGTATGCCATTCTACTAATTTGTCAGTTCAACATTGTGATAGAGATGGTTTAATAGCATTTCGGATTTAACGGAACAAGAAGGAATTTCATTCTGTCCGTTGTTATTTTTGAAATTTGTGTTTGGTAAGAACTTTAGAACAGGGAACACTTATTCAATATTAACTACGACTTTTGCCTCAGTAAATTCTTAATTTGCTGCGTATTAATAGTTAATAAGGTTCAGTTGTTAAGGGTAGGATTAGGGCTGTAGAATAAAGCATTAATAAGTGCTTAATTAGTACTAACAAATGGCTAATATTCTAGTAATTTGCATGCTAATAAACCTCTAGTTAAGAACCCGTAAAATAAAGTGTTAACAACTTCACTTACACTTCAGTAGGAAAAATGCATTAGAGTTTAATTTTAGTTAATTTCTGTCTGTTTCAAAAAAATACATCCATGTAAATATTACTCATCTGTTTTTAATATATTGATCCATATAATTAGTTTTTCACTTTTTGAGTAAGATTTTAAATATATACTCATTCATGAAACCCAAGCAAAATTCATTTCTGTGTGAATTGTTCATACTGAATTGAATGGTATTAACAAACCTTATAGCTTTGAATTGTGAATGAAGCCCAGACTGTTAAGCCACTTCAGATAGCATGCAAATATCAGAATAATGTGATAAATAAAAATGTGATAAATATCAAGAAAACATTTAATCCAAAGGTCACCCAGACTTGAATTCCATGCATTGTATAGCAGAACAATTTTTTTTTTTTTTTTTAGTTTTTATAAAACGGACATTGTCTTTTTACAACAACAACAAAAAAAAAATCAAAGATGCAGTTGCTCCGTGCGTAATATTACACAAGATGATTTTAAAGCCTCGAAATCCATGGAAACTCCACGCGAACTTAATATCTCACTGTCACTTTCTGTCTGCACTCTCACCTGTCCAGTTTAAACTTGTTCTTTTTAGTTGACTTGACTCGGGTTCTTCATTGAAACTTCACGATCCCTGTTGATTGCCCAACAGGTCGAGGAAGCAATGCTACTTAATGAAATAACATGTAATTTATTCTGTACTTCTGACCAGAGTGCAGTGGGGGTGAAGGAAGCCAAGGTAAGAACCAGCAGAGCAAACACATCTATTTATGTTTTTATCCAAAAGAAACGCTCTCTCAAATTCTCAGCTGCTTCCATTTCTGTCACGTTTTTTTTTTTTTTTTTGCGGACAAATCGACGTGCTGAATGCTTAAGGCATTTGTTTGGCGTGTTTGTGTAGCTCTCTGCTCGCTGTGTCAGAATGAAGGTGTACACAGAAGAGGAAAGCTGAATAATTGTCTAATGTCAAAGGGGAACATAAGGCTGGTTTTGCGCTGTACTCAGCTCCCAGTCTTCTTTTGACCGTCAGTCTGGCTTTCTGTTTTTTTTTTTTTTTTTGCTCTGTCTTTCACGTCACATTTTTCTGGTCAGAAGGGCACAAATCTTAAAAAAAAAAATAATAATAATAATAAATAAAATAACATCCAAATATCAGTGGATAACCCTAGTCAATGTGCTCCCCACAGAAGGAGATATCAAAGGCGCTTCTCTGCTCTGATCTTCTTCAAGTTTAAGTTTCTCATCTTTCCTCTTTTCCCTCTTAATAACTGGGCTCCACTCTTGTTTCGATGACATGTCTTGCTGTAACTCTGGCCTTCTTTGTGCTTTAGAGGGGAATGAGGATTTGCTGTGTTGTGTCACACCTTTGTCTCTGTGAATGTCCATTTCCTGTAAGTGCCTGTGTTACTGAGCACAATGCCCCTCCCCTTCCTGTCGTTGCAGCCAGAGGACATCGGTTCGGCGCCCATCGTCAACGCACCAGAGGGGAGCAAAGTGGACATAGAAGCCTTCAGTCAGTTTACAAAAATTATCACCCCCGCCATCACTCGTGTTGTGGATTTTGCCAAAAAGCTGCCCATGTTCTGTGAGGTAAGAACAACCTTTCATTCAGGGAAACTGAGCACGTGGTTGGTGCATCAAATGCAAGAGATTAAATAAGACACGTTTGGATACACAATAATGCATATTATGACTGTGTTTAATGTGCAATTTGTGTCGTTGTTCAGCTGCCTTGTGAGGACCAGATCATTTTGCTGAAGGGTTGCTGTATGGAGATCATGTCTCTGCGAGCAGCAGTGCGATACGATCCCGAGAGCGAGACTCTGACGCTGAACGGCGAGATGGCTGTCACGCGGGGCCAGCTCAAGAACGGGGGTCTTGGCGTGGTCTCAGATGCCATCTTTGATTTGGGTGTCTCGCTGTCCTCCTTCAACTTGGATGATTCGGAGGTGGCATTGCTACAAGCCGTGATTCTGCTTTCCTCGGGTCAGTGCCATTTTCGCTTTTAAACAAATAATTCATTCTTTTTCTTGTCTGTCACATTACGGTAAAATGTGTTCACACAAAAACCAGCCCTTTTATTAATATTATTGTAAATATCTCTCTCCTAGAGCTGGGCATTTTCTCGATTAATTAGAATTTTAGAGTTTAGAATTTGTTTAACATTTACATCGTGTTTACAACTTCATGTGTGGTGCATTGGAATTTAATTTTATTCAGTAGTTAAATTTTCAAGTTGACTAGTTAAAATTCATAAAATATCGAGAATCTGTCAAATGGTTGGAAAAGTCGAGATTTACATTTTTTGCCATATCGCCCAGCCCTACTTACTCCTCAACCCTTTTTTTACGAACGTGAGTTACAGTAAAAAAATCCTGAGAATGCTTCTGATCCAGAATTCCGATTGATGCAGGCATATGTAAGTTGTCATTGGAAGCCCGTTTCCGCCACTGAATTAAAAAAAAAGGTAATTGTGACTTTTTATTTCACGTGATATAACCCTGCAACAGCGAGTTATAGTCAGAATTGTAAAATATAAACTCAACTGCAAATTATAAAGTCAAAATCGCAAGATAGAAATTCAGACTTTTTTTCTCAGAGTTGTGTATATAAACCGGCAATTGTGAGAAATTGTGACTTTTTGCTCGCATTTGACACTTCGCAAAGTAACCCTTAGTTTATATCTTGCAATTCTTACTACTTTCCTCACAATTCTCAGAACTGTTGCAGTTATAGATATTATAAAGCCAGAATTGCAAGATAGAAACAAGCAATCACGGGGAAAAAGTCAGTTTATATCTCACAATTGTGACTTTTTAACATGCAATTGCGCCTTCATTTCACACAAAAAAATTGCATGATATAGTCTTGCAACTGTGAGAAATTCTGACCTATTTTCTTGCAATTCTGACTTCTCTCACAATTGAGCATTTATATCTTGCAATTCTGGCAAACTTTTTTCCTCACAGTTTTGACTTCTTTTCTCATTATAATTGAGGGAAACTCTGAGAAAAAAGTCAGAATTCCTAGATGTAAACTCACAATTGCGAGGAAAAAATAGTCAGAATTGTGAGATAAAAAGTCGCAATTATTTTTCTTTTTATTTAGTGGCGGAAACAATATTCCATACTTCTCATCTTTGAATTTCTAGTAACAAAATATTGGCTAATGGCAAACTGGGTTAAAACACATTTACATGGCACCTTCATAATCAAATTGGACTTTATTTAGTCTTATAAAATTACAATAAATATAAGAATACCCTGCATGCATGGCTTAAAGAAGGATGTGCTATGACTAAAATAATCCTTTTAATAGTGAAAAAATCTCATGAACTACTAGATCTGGTAGACCTGAGAAGAAGAGACTGCTCTCCTCTATGAGCGATTGATGCCAGTTGTCAATACTAGCTGTGACTTCCAACAGGAGTCCGTTTAAAAGCTATTAGGCCAGATGCAGCGGCTGTTCCTGAGTGGCGATTACCCAGGATTACACAGGCCACTGAGGGGAAACCACTTAATAACGCTATTAAAACAGGATTACACTTCAACTGAGAATGTCACAATCAATAGGTAAAGACTTCAGTGCCCACATCCACTCCTGTACAGATTTGTTATCAATTCCTGCCCATTTAAACAGATTGTCTATCGTTACAGCTGGGCGAATCTGATCAATGACTACAGTGTAATTTTGTGATAATTAACTAGTGTCCTAAAGGTCTTCCTGATTTGGTTTTAAAGAGATAATGTAGGAGGTGATTTTTTTTTCATTATTTCACTTTTTTGCATCAACACGTGAAATGTTTCTAGCACTGTAACAAATCAGCTGTTATTGGTCGTTCAGAAAATTTATAATAGCTAGATTGCAATAGTCTCTTTTAATTTAGCACACTGTTGGCACAGATTTGCAGCCAGGCGAAGTCAACAGTTGTGCCACTTTAGTGTTTAGTATTTAAAATGTCATTGTTTACTGGGCAAACATGCCTCCTTTCTATGCCAGTGAGGCTCATTATAAAATGTGGGGGCTTCATTCATTTCAGTGCCACTGAAAGCTGGCAGTCAACAGGGATTTTAAAAAACGGGGAAAAATCTCTCGTCATGATGTGAGCAGACCTTTCAGACTGGCTTTTTTATTTTGTGAACAGTAACCTTTAGTTGCTTAATTGTTCATTTTAAATCGTGCTGTCTTTCACCAATTTTGGCCACATTTAAGCAGCGTTGGAAAGGTTACTTTAGAAATGTAATAGGTTACAGATTACAATTACAAATACCCTATTTAAAATGTAAAAGTATAGTGTAACTGTTTCAGTTACTTTATTAAAGTAATGTAACTGATTACATTTGATTACTTTTCGGTTACTTTTCTAAAATTCTAATAAATGTTTTCAACTGTTAATCATTATCAAACATTTAAACCGGTCAGGCTTAACATTACAGTAGAACTCAGTGGTGATTACTCTCAGACTTTCAAAATTCTTCATCACTTGAAATAAGATTATAATAATTTAATTCTACAGCACAGCCACCACAAAATCAGAGAATCAGTGAAAATAGCCAGATGTAACCCCCTTTGCAATCGTTAACATTTTCATAAGTGACTAATTTAATTACACAGTTTTTTTTACGGATTACCGGTACATGTACTTTGTAATTAAATTACATTACACCGTTAACTACCCTAGTGAAAAATAAATATGCTAAAATGAATTAAAAATACATTTTTTATGCTAAATATACTACAAATATGTTTACATATTATGTACTTAATAAAAATACCCTGTACTAGATATATTTAAAGTCTGCAAAATTGGAACAACTAATTTTGTACTCAATGCACTTTAATTATGCAGAAGTAGTGCTGAAGTCCAACTAGAGATATACTTAAGTATATTTGATTGTACTAAAGTGAAACTATTGCAAGCATACTTTGAGTACACTTGCAAAATATTTAAAAATCACACAATCCTCATCAATAGTGACATTAAAACATATTTTTGCTTAATATTAGGAAATGTGCATTGTGCACAAGTAGTACTCCAAATAAAGATTAATTTCAATTTTTCAAAGTCTCATGTGATATGTCAGGAATTATGTTAATAGACTTGAACTATACTTAGTATAAAATAAATGCATTTGCAAATCTATTACTTTTTTTTACATGCACAGGACACAGTTGTGAATTTAGTGCAAATTGTGATTAACACAGATTTGGTGGGCATATTTTCAGCATATTTACATGAAGAGGTGTTTGTCACCATTTACTCACCCTCATGTTCTTCTGTGGAAGGTAAAAAAGATATTTTTGAGAAACAAATGGCATTTAGTTTTGTTTGTCTATACTTTCATTCTGATTTTTGTGTGAACAACCCCTTTAAACTACTTCGACGATGCATGCAAATAAGCGCTATGAGCAGGCTGGTGTTTGCGCATACCTTTATTTCTGACAGTTGAATGACTCAGAATAGGAAAAATAATTATAGAATCACAAGGCATCACCTGCGAGCCCTTTCTTTCTTTAAGCTGTTTGAATGTATTTTGAAATCAAACTCGTCCGTCACCGTTTCCACTTTGTTTCTCCAACAGATCGTCCAGGTTTAACGAGCGTCGAGCGGATAGAGCGCTGTCAGGAGGAGTTCCTCTTGGCCTTCGAACATTACATCAACTACCGTAAGCACAAGGTGGCTCACTTCTGGCCCAAGCTGCTGATGAAGGTGACAGACCTGCGCATGATCGGTGCCTGCCATGCCAGCCGCTTCCTGCACATGAAGGTGGAATGTCCCACAGAGCTCTTTCCGCCCCTCTTCCTGGAAGTGTTCGAAGACTGACGGCCAAGCAGTCGGGCCAAGCTGCTCCCACCGACACCAACCTCCACAGATCCGACCTCCCTTCAGACTCCGTCTCCCTGTTCCTGGTCACATGACTCTGTTCTAGCACTACTGAGTGTCATTTCATTCCATAGTTTTAGGAGTAGCTCTCTGGCCTATTTTGAATGGAACCATTCCTTTTACAAAGCGGGTACATGTGAATAGCGTTACATTTTTTTTTTCTTTCGCTCTTTGTAAAAAGAAAAATCAGCTTTCTGTTACTCTAGGTTTTTTTTTTCTTTCCAATATTAAATTGTTTCTTTTTCAGATCATAGTCTTTGATGCCGCTTAACGGAGATGTATGAACTATGCATTCGGGTTTCATGTCACACGTCAGGCCTCAGAAAAGAGACAAAGAGCACCACGCTGCGAAGGAGGATGGCAATACTTTCCTTTCACGTCCCTTATCTGTTGGTCTAAAAATCTTTCATGCTCACATTAAGCCATAAATTGTTTATAGTTCTGGTCCAAAACCCAATGAGCTGCCTAGCTAGAAAACATTTCAAGACATCGTAAGCACATTCTTATACTGAGACGGTAAAAAAGTCACAAAATCACAAATGAGGGCTCTTTAATATCTCGATTGCTTGTTTCAGACAAGATCGCTAAATGCAAAGTGAATAGAAACACTTGGTGGCTTAATTTTCTTCTGCTGTTCTTGAGAGGTAAATCACAGTAATATTACATCTCATCTGCCTCACGGCCTGCTAAGATTAGCAAAAAACAGACACATACCTAAACACTTCACGATTTTGTCAGAGATCACTGTTTTTGAGTATCATTAAGTTGCTGTGGTTTGCACATTACACAATATTTCATTAGGAAGAATCCCAACTTGTCTTGTTTACAAAATGGAGAAGTGATACAACCCCCAAATTTCTGTTGCCCTGTATCTTGCTCTGTCATTGGCTGTAGGCCATCACTGATGTCATTTTCAGTCAAAACACATTTCACGCTGAAAAACTCTGAGTCACGGACAGGTCCAGATATTTAGCCTGCCACATATTTCTTAGCATTGGTGATGCATCAGCTCTTCTCTCAGATCGCATCTTTGCTAATTCACACTATGCGATCGTCACTCATGTGAACGAGCACCAGATTTGCCTCACATTGGTGAGCCTGGACCACAAAACTTAAGTAGCGTGGGTATGTTTGTAGCAGCAGCCAACAATAGGTCAAAATGGTTGATTTTTCTGTTATGCCAAAAATCATTCAGATATTAGGTAAAGATCATGTTCCATGAAGATATTTTGTAAAGTTCCTACTAGGGCTGTAGCTATTGATTATTTTAGTAATCGAGTATTCTACCGATTATTCCATCGATTAATCGAGTAATTGGATAAGAAGTTTTTCTTTATTACAGAGCAATACTAAATATACAAGAGAAAATAAGTTAGGTCTCTTAAAATAAACAAGTAATTTGTTTTCTTTTTAGAAAAATGAACATTTTTATGGCTGAAATTGCATACATTAATAACCATGAAAACTAAACCCATTTAATGCATTTATTTGCCAAATTACATTCAAAATACAAATGCAAATATATCAATAATATATATATTTTATATATATATATATATAATATATAAACATATAATATATATGTTTGGAATGGTTATTAAACAGGCAATATGCTGTCTAAAATGTAAGTCTCTTAATATTAACTTCTTGTTTATTGATGAATAAAATCAGTATCACATTTGTAATCATGCTGAGGCACTCTTCGTTTGATATTGACTAACTTTCTGTGTGTCACAGAGAGAGAACGGGACAATAAATAGCACTTAGTCTTTCACAAAATATAGCTAACTTAGGGACATCATAACTAACCACCGTTAATTTACGCTCCAGCGTTTATCGGTTTGTGGGTCTGTGGGGAAACACAGTGTTCCTTGTGTAGTTACAGTAAATGGACTAAACGAAGCCTAATAATTTGCCTCGCTGATTTTTTGTATTCGAGTTACTCGAGGAATCGTTTCAGCCCTAGTTCCTACCATAAAAATTATTTTTTATTAATATTAGATTATTAATATGCATTGCTAAAAACTTCATTTGGACGATTTTTTTTTTTTTTTTTTTTTGCACCCTCAGATTCCAGATTTTCAAATAGTTGTATCTCAGCCAAATATTGTCCTATGCTATTCTGTTTCATAAAATTGACCCTTATTATTGGTTTTGTGGCCCAGGGTCACATTTTGCAGTGTCACCATCATTAGATACTTTTTTCCCCACCAGATTCTAAGACAGCAGTGTATTTATGATGCATCCTTATTGCCTACTTATGCTTCTTTCAAAGCAGCTCACTGGGTTTTGAAATCAGAACTGTTTTCCTAAAAAAAAAAAAATGACATTTCTAAATAGCAAGGTGGCATGTCAGTTTTAATTGTGGTTGTGCCCTTGAGTAAAATCCTGTTTCTTTGTTAGCGCACCTGAAAGCTCACGGACAGGCAGACCTTTGTGATGCCGTAGTTCGAGTTCACCTAAAGAGGAAATTCATACGTTTTTTTTTTTTTTTTTTTTTTTTATGATGATGATCTCAAATGTTTATCTCCACAAACTTTAGCCCTTAAAGAAAAGAGAGCCTCTAGCCAGCAGCCACTAACGTCAGCTAATTATGCCTCTATTAAGGTGCCAAAAAGCTCCCTGAAAAGGCGTACTCTGTTTAGACTTGCGCCGAGCTGCTCAGAGGAACTCGAGGTCATGATTTGCTACCCATCCATCGCTAGATTCGTTGACCCGCAGGGATGGAGCTCTATTCAGTTGAACGCTTCTTCTCTTCTATAGCTGTCACACGATAGACCAAGGCAATGCTTCTGCTTGAACTTGTTGGTGCTATGAGTTTGCCGATTTATACCTCCGGGAGTGCTGTCAGTTAACCTCCGAATCGTCTGGGTGATTGACACGCGCAAATACGCGAAACGCTGAGGTCAGTGGTCAACCCTGCAACGTGCAGGGATGCTTTCGGATGTGTCTGTGATTGTTGTTTCAGCCGTTCTCGTTTCTGTCCTGGTTTTCTTCTTTTACTGTAGTGTTTTTAATCTTTTTAGAGACATCCTTGTGTGCTGCAAGAGAGTTTGAATCTCACATACCTCTACTGATTATCAGGAACCGCCAGAACTGTTTTTGTTTTCTTTTGCTGTTGAAAGATGGACATGAATTCAGATTCACACCTCAAAAAGCAGAGCATGTTCAATCAGTGTTTTGTTATAGTGATGCCTTTTGTAAGCAATAGAATTGCTCCAGTGGTTTTACATGTTTTGGATTACACATACAAACGTACACACCGACGTAGATATTCGACAGACTTAAAGTCATTGCACAGACAATCAATGTGTTTGCAGAGAGTGTTATAGAAAGATGTGGAAGGAAGTAAGGGCCACAGCCAGGGTCCAAAATTAATATTTCGTCATACCTGCCAGTGGCTAAGCTCCACACCACCTTAGTTATGAGTGCTTGCTCAGACGACCTTTACAATAGCGAACCATACGAACGTGCCCAGGCTAATTTTTTTTAATAATTGTGTAAGATTTCATTTACAGTTTGTTTTTGGTTTTTTTTTCAGAAACTGTGACACATGATGGTTTAGTAGATTTTAGTTGTATGCATTTGATTTTAATCACTCACGCACATATGTGAGATTCAGAATAGTGTTTTTACATTTTGATTTAAATCGTGCATTATGTTGCTTTTCCGGCAAGAAAACTGTCTTATGTACTTGGCAAAGCCATTTTTGTGTGTGTGTGTCAGCACTTGGCAAATGCTAATTTTGGACCCTGGCCACAGATCAACACATGCATGCACAGACACGCTGGGAGTCAATTCCTCTGAGCGCACAGGTAAAAAAAAAAAAAAAAAACACAAACGCACTACAAAAATAAACATATTTATGGTGTAAAGGAAAGAGGCTGTATTTTTTCAGACTGCAGATATTTTTACATGTTATATGCACAATATGAACATTTTTGAACAGTTTTACAACAAGGAAACAAAAGACTGTCTTTTCTCAGAAATCTCCCACTATTCTCAAACAGAAACCAGAGTCCTGTTTTCTATCAATCTCTCTTTAATGATCTCTCCTTAGTGTGCGTTTCATCATTCCAAATCCATTGTTTAACTACGGTAATGACAACTAATATATGCTCTCAATTAATCATCATAATGACAAAAAAAATCCAGCACAACCAGTCGCAAAAAGCGATCCTTTTTGGATGTTGGAATAAAACCCAAAGCCCATCTTCAAAGAAACCGACCAGCTGAACTCAAAGAAATGCATCCCCGGAAATGATTATAGCACATGTACTTCTGTTTCTATGTGTCTTAGTTAACATTTACCTGATTAGTTCATGGTATGCTGGTGGCATGAATAAGTGAATTTTGAATGTGAATCAGTTATCAAACATGGCAAGAAAATGTATTTTACTTTCTCGCTCTTCTTTTTTTTTTTTTTTTTTACCAAAATTAAGGTATTGCACAAGCCTGCTGTGTGACAGTGGAGCCTTGAATTTGAGTTTGGATCATGATGTGATTTGGATATCCTGGAAGAGACATTGCACTAGAAAATAATCCTGGATTTGGCAAAATATGATGATGATGATGACAGTGATGACATTTGCACCTAAGGTGAATAGGAGAATAAAGATGGTTTTGAGAAATCCCTGAAATATTTGTTGTGCTTTGTGCAGTACATGAATATTGTAAGATTCTGTATGCATTTTTGGCCTTTTATAAGCTAAACTGATATATATTTAGCAGTTTTTATTGAATAGAAGAAATGTGAGTTTAATTTAGAATGTCATATTTCACATTACAATATTTTTCATGACAAGCCTATCAAGCTGCAATCTCAGATATTTTAACTTGACCTTCAGTGAATGCAGCGATGACAACAATTTCAGCAAAATGCAATTGGTCACAGCTATGGCCATCTGTCCTTGTCCTTATCTGTAGAAAAAACACATGACCTCTCTTTGATCACGACACGAAAAAACCCATTTGTAAAGATGAAACTGTAAATAACTACATTTAAATGTCACACAACTATGTATTATATTATGGTGGTAGAATGGTTGCAGAATTTTAAGGAACAGGTCTCGTTAGCATCTGATTTGTCCCAGAGATGTTGACACAATTATGTGTCATAATTAAAAAAAAAAAAAAACTCAAAAGCTCAATTCATTCTCAATGGTAATTGAATGAAATATCCTCCATCTCTTTGTTTTATTAGTCTGTTTGTAAAGTTAAGCTTACTTTGTAATATGCAAGTAGTTATTTGTGAAAAAAATGTTTGTTTGTTTGTTTGTTTGTTTTTTATGAAAAACAAACCTTTGTAATTTTTGTTGACTGTAGCACAAAATCCATGCTTTTTTCTTGGTTTATCTCACTGTATTAGACCTGTTTTAAACCCACAGTGCATTGCTGTGCATGGGTGTAATTACATACTGCCATCTACTGGACAATATTAGTACCACATAAACACATTTAAAATGTAAAACCTGTATCTTAGTTCAGCGCTTCCCAACTCCAGCAATGCTTATTTTGTATGTCTCTCTTAGTTAACACACCTGATTCAGATAACCAGCTCGGTAGAAAAGAGCTACGTGCATGAACTGTGTTCCGATTGACATGATTCCTACACGGTGTTCATTGCTTTGAAGTTTACTTCTCTTCAGACGTTCCTTCGTGGATATGTGCTGCGCCGCTGCCTGCAGCGTCTTCACACACAGACGAAACTTGTTTTGAACTTCACAGACGAACACTCGTTTTGAACTGGATCATGGCGGAATATCTGGTGATGTCCACTTCGCAGGGCACTTCACGGTCGAATAGAACAATTGCCGTACGTGATGAGAGATACATACAAAATATGCAGAGCGGGGCGGGGGATTGACGTTGGGAAACGCTGTGACTTAGTTGATCCTGAGTTGTTATGGAAATTTGTGCTTGTAAACAATCCTGTTATCCAAGACTTGTTGCTGCTAGGCTACAACTGACGTCTCATACACCTGTCGACTGCCCTCGTTTATCCAATTTCAGATAGAACAGAGAGATTATTTGTCAGAAGTCCAAAAACTCTTTGAGACTCTTTTAGCTGTTTTCCAGCACACGTTAGTTTAAAGCAGTGCAATAAACAGTTCAATAAGGAGTTTCGGCGTATTGATATTGGTATTGTGATTGTATAACCACGGTTTTACTACAAATAACATGGTTATGGTAACTGGTGCTAACTATGGTTAGTGTACCAATGACATTTAATTTGTGGTTTTTCATTGCTAAATGAAAGTTCTGAATGAAACAGGTGAGTAAAGACTTGGTTCACTTTGTTTGTTTCTGAATGAATCAGCTGTATGAATCATTTGAAAGAATGACTCAGGTTAAATTCAAAATAGCATAGTACTCATATTATTTAACATGTAAAAACGTAAATGAAATAAAAGTAGTATGCCATTTCGAATTCGGCATCAATGCCTCACCCATTAGGACTTCATGCAACCAACTGTCAGTTTTAGATTCATATTCACTTAATGAAAAAACAAACATTTCTTATCCTGATTAAAAAAAAAACATTCATCTCATAGCATTATTTATGCAATTGTAATTGCAGGGTAAATGCATTCATGCCACCTCTAAGCTTCATTAAACAATCTGTGTAAATATCAGAATCAAAATCAGAATTAGTTTTATTTGCCAAGTGTTCGCAGACACACAAGGAGTTTGTTGTGGCTGCTCTTGGTACATACACTGACCAAAATTATAAATGCAACACTTTTGTTTTTGCCCGCATTTTTCATGAGCTGAACTCAAAGATCTAAGACTTTTTCTATGTTCACAAAAGGCCTATTTCTCTCAAATATTACTCACAAATCTGTCTAAATCTGTGTTAGTGAGCACTTCTCCTTTGCCGAGATAATCCATCCACCTCACAGGTGTGGCATATCAAGATGCTGATTAGGTGTGCCTTAGGCTGGCCACAATGAAAGGCTACTCTAAAATGTGCAGTTTTATCACACAGCACAATGCCACAGATGTCGCAAATTTTGAGGGAGCGTGCAGTTGGCATGCTGACTGCAGGAATGTCCACCAGAGCTGTTGCCTGTGAATTGAATGTTCATTTCTCTACCATAAGATGTCTCCAAAGGCGTTTCAGAGAATTTGGCAGCATGTCCAACCGGCCTCACAACCGCAGACCACGTGTAACCACACCAACCCAGGACCTCCACATCCAGCATCTTCACCTCCAAGATCGCCTGAGACCAGCCACCCGGACAGCTGCTGCAACAATCGGTTTGCATAACCAAAGAATTTCTGCACAAACTGTCAGAAACTGTTTTAGGGAAGCTCATCTGCATGCTCGTCATCATCATTGGGGTCTCGACCTGACTGCAGTTCGTCGTCGTAACCGACTCGTGGGCAAATGCTCACATTCGATGGCGTCTGGCACTTTGGAGAGGTGTTCTCTTCACGGGTGAGTCCTGGTTTTCACTGTACAGGGCAGATGGCAGACAGCGTGTATGGCGTTGTGTGGGTGAGCGGTTTGCTGATGTCAACATTGTGGATCGAGTGGCCCGTGGTGGTGGGGTTATGGTATGGGCAGGCATTATGGACAACGAACACAGGTGCATTTTATTGATGCTATTTTTAATGCACAGAGATACCGTGACGAGATCCTGAGGCCCATTGTTGTGCCATTCATCCACAACCATCACCTCATGTTGCAGCATGATAATACACGGCCCCATGTTGCAAGGATCTGTACACAATTCCTGGAAGCTGAAAACATCCCAGTTGTTGTATGGCCAGCATACCCACCAGACATGTCACCCATTAAGCATGTTTGGGATGCTCTGGATCGGCGTATACGACAACGTGTTCCAGTTTCTGCCAATATCCAGTACAGCCATTGAAGAAGAGTGGACCAACATTCCACAGGCCACAATCAACAACCTGATCAACTCTATGCAAAGGAGATGTGATGTAAGGCAAATGGTGGTCACACCAGATACTGACTGGTTTTCAGAGCCACTGTGTCGACTCCGGTGCAGGGGAAGACAAGAATGGCTCCGATTGAGCGATTCAGGTGTTCTGTTGTTGGATGTAGTAATGAACAGCAGTTGTCATTTACTCCAGACATCTAAGCTGCTGAAGACGCAGAGGATTAACGTTACTTTCGTTTTGGAAGGAAATGCGCCCAGCGAACTACATAAATACGTCTATGTTTGCGCAAATCATTCGTGATGCAGCTTCACCTACAGCAGAAGTGAGTATAAGGGTTTTTATGCATCTTTGCAAATTGCCTTTCTTAATAATGTGCTAGTTAACAAGTTTTGCGTGTAAATGTGGCTAAATTAAACATTTCGGCTCATCACCCCACAGAAGAGAGGGGCGAGGTGAGCAGTGCTCATTAGCATTTAAAGGAATGTTTTTTTTACACTACTACTGAGAAATTTTAACCAAAGTATGTTATAGACTTCTCATTAGGACCCTAAAGAATTATATAAACTTGTGGAAAATGGGCATCCGATGACCCCTTTAAATAGTAAGACTTAACAATAAATAATAATAATGTGTATAGTTGCTCAAGACAGGACAAACACACAAAAACAGTACAAGTACCAAGTAACAAAAAAAACGAGGCTGCCTTGTAAGATGCCATCTCGTGTTGAAATATACCTAAATATTAGGAAAAAAAGTACCATCAAAGAGCATATCTGTTACTGAAAATGGCTACAACTAAAGAAATAAAAATACATGTATAACTTGCAAAGTTGATTTCACTGCTTTTATTACAGCATTTAATTACTACAGAGTACACCAAAGTGCTGCACATTAAACTCCATCTACCAGAACCTATCACCACTTATTACCACTCAATAGTTAATTGTTGTTGATGGAGATGATTTTAGATATAATGAGGCAGCGGCAGTGTTTGGAAATACTGTATGGGCACCAACACCTTCAAGTTTACACTTCAAATCCAGTGATTTCAGCACAGATAGTTAATCGCAAAGACATAGAGGGGAAAAAGCAAAAGTTTGCGAAGATAATATCTTGTCAAATTATCATGTCATGTGAAAGCCTTTCTGCTTATGCAGCAATGCATTCTAACATATGCATCTGCAAATTTCAAAGAGGCTTGTACTATCAGAAATACAATTAGCCTGTTTCACAAGATTTATTTCATTGCTTTTTATTCAGTTCAGTCCACTGAATCTTTTGAATTTACGTGTTCAGCTGTGTGATATGGCTTTTGCTAGCTCATGTGTTCTGAACAGGAATATATATAGCTCAAATATTTGTTATATTTAGTTCAAATTCAACTCAAAACATTATGCAATATTTCATTTGTATAAAGACTTTAATTCCAGATCTTTTTCTTATGCTTGTCCATTATAGTTATTTGAAATAAATTTACAATAAACCCGGAAAGAAAAAAACACACAAAGTTGAGGTTGTGAAAAGGGCTAATCTCTCTGCAAAATTAATTTCTCACCATTTTTAGTGCTGTATTACATAATCTTAAAGTGGTGTATGCCAGTAAATTAATGTAACACTATTATACAGTTTGCTATGTGCAAATTAATAAATTCTTGTTAGGTACCGTTTAGGTTGTGTGAAAGTAATAAAGGTATATTCAGTAATGCTTTTCACTTGTACACTGGTGCAGTAGCTGGTGAGTACAAAGGCAGAAGTGTGGAGCCTTGCATGCTGCCATCTTTGCTCATGGGAAACTGGTACCCAGTGGTAACACGTATAACATTTCACTGCTATTGGACTGCTGTATAGCCTACCAGAATAATATACTGAACTTAAGAATCTACCAATAGTGGCTAACTGGCGAACATAACCAGCTAAATCCTGCCTCCCTGTGGCCTATTATCACTGAGATAAATACAGCTGCAGAGATCTGCAGGACAGCCAACAATCACTGAGAAGGGTAAGAAAGCCAAATCTGTGCTTTTGTGGATTTTGAAAAATGTGGTCATTTTGTCTGAAAGCAATGAAAAATGATTCACAGTTTGGTCTGCATAGACTTCTGTATCACTGAATGTGTGAACAGTTTTGAAAATGTGGCTTCAGTATTGAACAATGCTTGTTAGCAATTGAAAAAAAAAAAACTGTAAAAGCAAATATTAACATCAAAACTGCAGGTGTGTTCTCTACTGATTATAAAACATATTCAGCTATAGATAAACAAATACACAAGTGAAAATACACATTTACCACCCAATATAACAGCGTACTCTGTTAGCATTACCTGATGTAAACTATGGCAACAGTTTGGATGACAGTTACTGAAAGCTGCACTTCTTATGTATGCCATATATCTATTTCAAAAGTGCAAATTTACACATTACTGTATGTGAGATATTGAATAAAAGAGACTGGATTAGATTCACAGTTACACTTTTACTAGTAGTTAAAAAAACACATTACAACGTCATTGTGATATAGAAAAGAAAAAGAAATATGGGCAAAAATACAAAATTAGAAAGGCAAACACAGGAATCACCCCTCAGGCAGAACTTTTGCATGCAGCACTATATGAGCTATTTCAGAGAACTGATTTATTATTGGTTGATCTACAGTCTCTTTATTAGTGAAAGTCAAGATTCACCTGCACAACTCATGGCAAATTTACAAAAAGACTGATAGAAATGTGTAGAAAATATGCTTGACAGTTTATGACAACTAGATCAACCATTTTGCATTTAATGACTTACACAATATACTAGATGTTTTGAGGGTAAGGCTATTGCACAGAGAACTATATAATACATTTTGAGCAACATGACATTAGCAACTGAAAATGTAGGAAAACGCAGACAAATGTACATAATCAATTGCATTAATGTACCAGAGCAATCGCAACTTGTTCAAAAGAATGAGAAACTGCTTTTATAATGTGCACGATGTGAAGGTTGAATAAATATTTTTGAGAATTTCATTTCCGATCTGAGAAATGCACCAAAATGACTGAGAAAAACTGTATATGATCAATTAGGGTAACACTGATTTCATTTGAACTTCATCTGCACCTTCTACCTCTCCTTCCACCACTTCTTGCAGTTTCTTCTCATGCTCTTTTCACCATATCAGTGCCTCTCCTCTCCACTTGTCCCTTCTCCCTCTCCTCTACTCTTTTCTTACATCCTCTCTCTGCTCATCTCATTGTACCTGTTCCACTCTTCTTCTCTCTGTCATTACACCCCTTTCCCTACCCACTCCACAACCTTATAGACTTACTGATATATATGAAAATTTTGATTGGCTGCATGAACTATTATGAAAACATTTGAGAATTTTGTGTGCAATGTTTTAAGAAAACTATTATTTACATAGTTTGTAATTTGTATGAAATGAACGGAAATGTACAATAAGTTTTCAGATCACTGTGTTAACTGTTTTTAAAACAGTGACCTGAATTCGGGGAAATGTGTCAAATCGATTGAGAAAAATTGTAAAAGAGATTTAGAAATCTCCAGCTGCCAATCTGATCATTAAAGGCAGGTTATTCCATTACTGTGGCCCAACCACAGAGAAAGATCGATCCCCTCTATGTTTCAGTCTGAGTGAGGGACAAAAAAGGCTCTGATTGCTCGATCTTAGACTTCTGTAAGTACACAACGAAACAATCAAGATGGGAGCTTTATGAGAGTTATGTTGGGATTTGTACACAAATTAGAGAATTTAGAATAAATTCTCAGAAATTTAACATTTGTAAAATTTTAAGTAAATGATGGCCAGTGGCCAATGGAGAGCCCTCGGAATAGGAGATATGTGTTTGCTTTTACAGCTTTTTTACAGTAGAAATTTGGCAGTGGCATTCTGAAACAGTTAGAGGCAAGCAATTTGTGACTTCGAGATACTGCAGTATAAAGAGTTGCAGTAATCTACACTAAGAATGTCTTGAGACGATCTCAAGGATCAGCATGGGGCTGATTAAAGGGATAGTTCACCCAAAAATGAAAATTACCCCATGATTTACTCACCCTCAAGCCATCCTAGGTGTATACATGACGAAATTACGTAATTTAATTACAAAAACAATGTAACTGAAGAGCTCAGATGCAAAAGCCCCTAAATCCATCTGACGTATTTCTTTAAAATGAGCATTTCTTTCTGGCTACTTTGTATAGGTTTCTATGTATGTACTGGTACTTCTGATTGGGTTGAGGCTGGAATTTAGCGAGTTTGAAGTAAGTATTTGATGGACGTATACTATGTGTCAGGAGCATTCACTCAGTGTCATTATCTCATTTTTGACAGAGATGGCTTTTAGCTTTTTTAGCTCTTCAATTGTAAATAGTTACAGTTACTGGGAAAAAAAATGTGTAATTAAATTACAGTTACCTTTGAAAGTGTTAATGATTACAAAATGGGGTTACATCTGAATATTTTTCACACACACACACACACACACACACATACAGATTTAATTGACTTCTTTCATAAATTGCATTGACTACTCTAAAATGAGACACCAAAGTTTCAGGACTTTAGGACACAGAATAGGACACTTATTCGATAACTGTTTTATTTCCTATTTGGGTTTATGCATATACTTTATTTTTTAAGATTACTTGTTTTTTCCAAGGCATTGTTAGATGCCAGTATTTTCTGTCATAACTATGCAAACATTTGATTTCAAAACGAGTACTAAACTATTTATTGTTCTGTATTTAACCTCAGAATGATCTCAAAGTAAATAAGATGTGTTAAGTCTGAATTTGTGGTGGCTGTGCTTTAAATTAAATTATTACATGGCTCTGTGGAATGCTTGATTCTGATTGGTCAGTCGTGACATTCCGAAGTATGTTATTCCCAGAGAACAACTGGTAAAAGCTAATAACTCAGACTCATCTGGGCAACTTAAGTCTGCTCTATACGCTTGATAGTTTTTCTTGGTGGAAGCTTTGCGTTTGGTTAGCTAATAAACTTTTAAACCTAATTCAATATTATGTGTACAATTTCTTAATTCGGTCATCCTGGTATTGTGGATTGGCTCTATTTTTTCAGCTGCTGCTGCCATTGTGTTTTGTACACTGTAATGGATTATAGGATAACTAAAAAACTAGTACTGTAAGTACTAGTACTTAATTATTTATGTGGTGAAATGTTGTGTAATAAAAGTGGTATGACTGCACTGTATCCCTAAAATGTCTGTCTAGTTTGAACTTGTCGCTTGCTAGCAACTGATTTCTTCATGGAAGCTTTGTGTTCCATAGTTATTTACTTTTGCGGCAAGCAGCTGTGTAATAAGCAGGATAATGTACATTATCATTAACAGCCAGTTGTTATCGCAAAGATGTGTATTATCCCTTACTTATTATAATCTTAATTCAAGTGATTATACTCTGCCTGGTTTAAATGTTTCAAAATGATTAGCAGTTGAAAATGGAAATTTAGAAAAGTAATCAAATGTAATAAGTTACATTACTTTAATAAAGTAATTGAAAAGTTACACTTCTTATTACATTTTAAATAGAGTAACTTGTAATCTGTAAGCTATTACATTTCCAAAGTAACCTTCCCAACACTGGGTGTATATGACTTTCAGATAAGTACAATCGGAGTTAATAGAGGCCTTCTAAAGTGATGCATTTGTTTAAGAAAAATATCCATGTTTAAAACTTTATCAACTGTAATCTCTAGCTTCTGCAAACTGTTGTACGCGTGAGAGTGGCATACACGTGAATGCACCATTTTTAGACTAATACAATGTAGAGCTAAAACAATTCACTTCTTCACATGGTTTTCCTAGGCTGTAATGAAAACTTGGTTTTCATGAGGCTAGCATATTCTCACTGGAACTTACACTACAGCTATCGTACACTAACCAGTGCTGGGGAAAGTTGTTTTTAAAAGTAATAGATTTCAATATTGCGTTACTCCGTAATTACAGTAGTTACTTTTTATGTAAAGTTATGCATTTTAAAAAGTTATACTTTTGCATTACTTTTTCTCATCTGGGCTTTTTCTCATCTGGGCTGCATTTTCTCTTGTGAAAGGGTATAATATATATATAAAGCTATATTTTTGCCAAATGTAAAAGCCCTTTCACACCAAAAATGAAAGAATAAGCCTCAGGCTATAGGAAATGTAAATTCATGTCTGTACAGTCTGTACAAGCCTTTCAACTGTGCTGCCATTCTGGATTGCATAAAGAATATGATGCGGAGGAAGAAAGTCCAGCACTCCCAATAATAAAGAAGAAACACAAATGTTATGTTTACCTAAAGTCTTTTGTTTATTAGTATGATCAGCAGCAAAGACATTGGTTAATAACATAAGATGTGGCATATTCCCGAGTTTGCATTTCACTGTTTTATTCATTTTAAGGAAATACTCTGGTTTTGTGCAAATGAGATGAGAAATGCATGTTCACATTTAGTCTAGAACTACAGTACATCTCTGCACTTACTCCCAATTTCCCTCAACATGGGTAGAGGAGAGCTGTCAGTCAATAAATGGGAAAACAAAGTAACTGGCGTTACTTATTTGGAAAAGTAATTCAGATATTTTCTTGTAAATTAAAAAAGTAATGTGTTACTTTACTAGTTAATTGACAAAAGTAATCTGATTACATAACTCGTGTTGTGTTACCCCCAACACTGATGCTAACCGCTATTAAAAGGAAAAGAAGACACCCAAGAACCAGTGAGGTCTGTTCTAGTGCCTTACACACGTTTGATATTCTGTGTTTAACATATTTGATGTGGCCTTTAGTAACAAATCACTCGAAAGTCATTAGTTTACCATTTACTTGTATCTGCCATCAGACAATTTGAGCTGACAACTTCATAATGTTGCTGTTGGTGTGTCTTGCTTCAGACTTGACTGGCATTCTGGCATTCATGAGCTTATCTCCACTTTTTCCCCCTTGATGTTGCAATTATTCTGCTTACTGTACATATAAAATAGAAGAAGTTTATATCAGTAGTCCCGTATTCATAATTGTGACCAAACAGTCTATTTACAATGTCTACCACTATAACATGTTATGCCTACCAAAGTCTGTATACAGTGGCAAGAAAAATTATGTGAACCCCTTGGAATTAACTTTTTTTTTTCTTCAGTAATTTAAATGTGATCTGATCCTCATCTAAGTCACTCATCTTAAGCTGATAACACACAAATAATTCTAATTTCTTTTGTCTTCATGGAACACACCCTTAAAAAATTGTGGTCACAGTGGTCGAACCTCCTTTGGCAGCACTGAATTCAAGCAAGCGCTTTTGGTAGCTCTAGATCGGATCTGCAAAACGTTCAAGAGGAATTGTTGACCTTTCCTCTTAACGAAACTGCTTCAGCTTAGACATATTTGTAGGATGTCTGGTGTGAACAGCAAAAGGTGCTATTTCTGAAGCCAGTCTGTGGTGGATTTACTTATGCTTAGAATAATTGTCCTGCTGCAGCACCCAACTTCTACTAAGCTTCAGCTGGTGGACAGCCACTCAGACTTGATACTGTAGGAAATTTTGGTAAACTTGGGAATTCGTTTTCCCCTTGGTGATGGCAAGTGGTCCAGGCCTTAAGGCAGCGAAGCAAGCCCAAATCATGATGTTCCTTC
The DNA here is from genome assembly GCA_019740295.1 of Labeo calbasu. Taxonomy (NCBI): domain Eukaryota; kingdom Metazoa; phylum Chordata; class Actinopteri; order Cypriniformes; family Cyprinidae; genus Labeo; species Labeo calbasu. The sequence goes on from JAHKKF010536256.1 coordinate 53,096, forward strand.
CACCATACTTAAGGGTTGGGATGATGATTTGATGTTGGTAAGCTGTGCCCTTTTTGCTCCATACGTAATGCTGAGTATTCTTCCCGAACAATTCAACTTTTGTTTCATCAGTCCATAAAACATTTCCCATGAGCTTTGTGGTTTGCCAAGGTGCTCTTTGGCGAACTTAAGCCACACAGCAATGTTTATTCAAGAGAGAAGTGGCTTCCTCTGTGGTGTTCTGCCATGTATACCCTGCCTGTTCAAAGACTTACGTATGGTAGACTCATGAATAGAGATGTTGGCCAGTTCCAGTGATGTCTTCAAGCCTTAGCTGTCACTCGTAAGTTCTTCTTTACCTCACTGAGGATTCTGCGTTGCCTTAAGAGTCGTCTTGGCTGGGCAACCACTTCTAGGAAGAGTAGCCACAGTACTAAACTGTCTCCATTAACAGACAACTTGTCTAACTGTTAACTGATGGATGCCTAAACATTTTGAGATTGTTTTTCATCCCTTTTCAGCCTTGCAAAGATCAACTACTCTTGATTGTACGTCTTCAGAGAGCTTTTTTTTCAAAGCATGGTTCACATGAGTTGATGCTTCTTATAAACAGCAATCTTTAAATGTTTAAGTGTCTTTTATCAACCAAAGTAGCTCTAAACAAAACCTTCAAACTCATTTCACTAACTGGACTCCAGGTATGCAAGCTACTGACACAAATTAGCTTTTGTTGAAGTAATTAGTCTGTGGGTTCAATTACATTTTCCTCCAGAAGTGTGTGTTTCATAAAGACACAAAAACTTAGAATTGTTTGTATCTCTGCTGAATAAAAACAATAGAACCATTACAGAAAATTCTATTGGTTTCCACTACAAATACCATTACAGCTTAAAGGGGTCATCAGATGCCCAATTTGATATGATTCTTTAGGGTCTTAATTGAAAAGTTTATAATGTACTTTGTTTAAAAATTCTCAGTGGTAGTGTAAAACAACACCCTTTTTACCTTGTCAAAATGAGCTCTGCAAAAATCATCTCATTCTCATTCCTTTAATTATTATCATTATTACATCCAGCAACACAACACCTCAATGGCTCAGTCGGAGATATTCTTGTCTAACTTACATCCCTGCTCCGGTATCAAAACTCGTGGGAGCGGCCTCTGTCGGTGTGACGCCACACATTCTGAGAAAAAAAGAACACTGGTGAGCTCAGCAAAAAGGCCTGGACGTTCACAGAGGACAACAGTGATGGATGACTGGATGATCCTCTCCATAAAGAAAAACCATTTCACAACATCCAACCAAATGAAGAACACTCTCCATGAGGTACATGTGTAACTGTCAAAGTCTACAATCAAGAGAAGACTTCACCAGAGGAAATACAGAGGGTTCACCACAAGGTGCAAACAAGGCCAGAATAGACTTTGCCAAAAAACATCTAAAAAAAAAAAAAAGCTAGACCACCTCTGGAACAGCATTCTTTGGGCGGCTGAAATTAAGATCAACCTGTATGATGGGAAGTCTGGAGAAGGCTTGGAACAGCTCATGATCCAAAGCATACCACATCATGAGGTGGAGCAGTGTGATGGCATGAGCATGCATGGCTTCCAGTGGCACTGGAATGGCACTGATGTTTATTGATGACGTGACAGAAGACAGAAGCAGCCGGATGAATTCTGAAGTGTATAGGGATATACTGTCTGGACAGATTCAGTCAAATGGAGCAAAGTTGATTGGGTGGCGCTTCATAGTACAAATGGACGATGACCCAAAACATAGTGGAATATTCTGCAATGGCCTAGTCAGTCTTCTGTTTTCAACTTGATTGAGCATGCATTTCACTTGCTGAAGACAAAACTAAAGGCAGAAAGGCCACACAAACAAACAACAACTGATGTCAGCTGCAGTAAAGGCCTGGCGAAGCATCACACAGGAGGAAACCCAGTCTCTGGTGATGTCTATGAGTTTCAGATTTAAGGCAGTCATTGACTGCAAAGGATTCTCAATAAAGTATTAAAAATGAACATTTTATTTATGATTACATTTATTTGCCCAATTACTTTTGAGCCCCTGAAAATGGGGGGTCAGTGTAAAAAATGATTGTAATTCCTAAGCAATTTGTGTTATATTTTTGTTCAACCCCTTGAATTAAAGCTTGAAGTCTGCATTTCATTTTCATCTTGATTGTTCATTTTAAATCTATTCTAGTTGCATTCAGAGCTTAAATTATTAGTTTTTCTGAAATGCTAAAACACATTTTTTGAAACCATCACAACCTTAAACACAAATCCAAATGTTCAAACTAAATTCCCATGACTCTTCTGGCAAAATCAAACAATTGTTTCAAAACCATTTCACCTGTACTCAAAATAAAAAAAAAGCTTTCAAATCATACACATATAAGTCAATACTATAAGCACTACAGATCATTCATTAGACACTACATCAAAAAATAGAGAACACTGTGCACAGTGCATGTAGTTACAATAAATAAATTAATTAATAATTAATGTTTACTGTATATAGTATATCTATCTATCTATATCTATCTATTTGTCTATATGTCTATATCTGTTTATCTATCTATCTATCTATCTATCTATCTATCTATCTATCTATCTATCTAGCTATCTCTATCTATCTATCTACTCACTAAAAAATGTTGGGTTAAAAATAACCCAACTAGTAACCCAACTATGGGTTGGTATAGCACCTTCCCATCTGTGGGTCCAATGAATTGGGTTAAAATCCAGTTCGGTTAAAAGTTACCCAACAGTTGAGTTAATTATTTAGATTAATTTACATCACTATTTATTTATTTTTTTTTATAAAATTACTTAATAAAACTACATTATAACACTACTTTGTTTTCAAATACATATTTTGTTTATTTAAATATGCAAATAATACATTTTTAACAAATATATTTTGAAATGTAAAAGTTTAAGTACAATAAATTCATACTGCAAATGTTTAAAAAACAAGTGTACAAGAATGTGTAAATATATTACATTCAAAACACACAAATATGCACATACAACTGACATATTTTCAAGATTTGAATGAATTCAAAACCAACAAATGTGACTCTGGACCACAAAACCAGTCATAAGGGTCAATTTTTTTTTTATTATTGAAATGTATACATCATCTGAAAGCTCAATAAATAAGCTTTCCATTAATATACGGTTTGTTAGGATAGAACAACTATTTGAAAATCTGGAATCTGAGGGTGCAAAAAAATCAGAATATTGAGAAAATTACCTTTAAAGTTGTCCAAATGAAGTTATTAGCAATACATATTACTAATCAGAAATTAAGTTTTGATATATTTATGGTAGGAGATTTACAAAATATCTTCATGGAATATGATCTTTACTTAATATTCTAATGATTTTTGGCATAAAATAAAAATTGATAATTTTGACCCACACAATGTAATTTTTGCTATTGCTACAAACATACCCGTTATACTTATGACTGGTTTTGTGGTCCAGGGTCACAGATGTGTATCAATTCATATTTATTTATGTCAACACATACACAAATGTGTACAAATAAAACAAACATAACATACAAACCTTTATCAATGAAACAAAAATAAAAAATTATAAACACAAGTAATAATAATAATAATAATAAAACAAATCTGCTGGCTGCTGGACTTACTGATGCCTTTTTTACAGATAAACTAGAAAAAAATTTTTCATAATTGTTGGAAAACCTACACTACTAATCAAACGTTTTTGAACAGTAAGATTTTTGATGTTTTTTAAAGAATTATTTTCTACTCACTAAGCCTGCATTTATTTGATCCAAAATACAGTAAAAGCAGTAATACTGTGAAATATTTTTACTATTTTAAATAACTGCTTTCTATCTGAATACATTTTAAAATGTAATTGTCCAGTGTTTTCAAAGTTTTGAAGTTCAGAAATCATTCTAATATTCTGATTTGCTGCTCAAAAAACATTTATTATTATTATTATTACTGAAAACGCCCGAGTATAATTTTTTCAGGTTTCTCTGATGAATAGAATGTTCAGAAGAACAGCATTATCTGAAATAGATATATTTTGTAACATAAAAGTCTTTATCATCACTTTTCATCAGTTTAAAGCATCCAAAATAAACCTAAATAAATAAATAAATACTGCCTCCAAGCTTTTGAATGGTATAGAGTATAATGTTACTAAAGCTTTTTATTTCAGCTAAATGCTGATCTTTGAATCTTTGTATTTATCAATGAATCCTGAAAATAAACTCAACTGTTTTAAATATTGATAACAATAATAATGTAAAAAAAAATTCTTGAGCAGCAAATCAGCATATTGGAATGATTTCTGAAAGATCATGTGACACTGAAGACTGGATTAATGAAAATTCAGCTTTGAACAAAGAAATAAATTACATTTTAAAATATATTCAAATAGAAAGCAGTTATTTTAAATGCTGTATTTTGGATCAAATAAATGCAGGCTTAGTGAGAAGAGAATTCTTTAAAAACATTAAAAATCTTTTGACTGGTAGTGTATATGGATCACTTATATAAATAGTTTACTTACCTTGAAATGTTTCAATTAATTGGCATGTGCATGTTCATGTATGAGATTCCACTGTTGTAGTTTTTCCTTCACTGAAGATCCCAATGTCTAAACAAATTTAGTACACATTTAAAAACATGTAAATCTGTCATAGTTTTATATGAGAAATGGTTGTGATTAGAGGCTATTCTAATATATGCATAACAATATTCAATATTAATAAATAATAATATATTTTTTAGTGTTATTACAATTAGTGCTCGCTTTCCAAATAACTGACGATTGCCCTGTTTTGACAAGCAGGCGTCACCTTTGTGTCACGAAAGGAAGCAGTGAATCATTTTGCGAAGCAATTCGTTTAATTGATTCGAAACTTTGAAAAGCTTCGTTTCTCCCATCACGTCTTTCTTTTGGGAGAACTGGATTCTTTTTAGACTTTTCTAACAGAGAATTCACCGAATTTGAACTCATCTCTCTGAGCTACTGCTGAGCTAACGTTACATACTGGACCACAAGTTGAATGGTCCCTGCGGCGCGGTTCAAATGAACACTTATGGTCTTATTTAGCATTAGCCATTTCCCATATATAACGTTAAATGTGATCATTAGTGCGACCAAACAAACTGTAGTTGGAATAGGTCTGGACTGGAACCCTCCATCAACTGTAAAATAATAATAAACCTATAGTAATGGGAGACAATGATTTCAGTAACATATATAAGTAGCTCTATATACATTTCACCATACATTATTAACCTTAGGTTAACTATAATACATCTCTAAACAGTTTCACTACTTCTGCTCATTTTTATTTACTTCATTACTGCTAGCGACCTAACTGGGACAGCTAACGTAATGCTGTTATTCATTTACAATGGAGCTCATTCTCCGCAGTAACGTTACAATACACTGAGTGAAGGAAACTACAACTTTGTTAAAAAAACAAAAAACAAACAAACAACAACAAAAGTTTAGTTCTGAAGTGCATTTCACGTTTCTTCGTATAATGTTATAAAAAAAGTTTTCCAGATGGCTCCAGGGGGCCTCCTGAAGCAAATCAATGCACTTTTGTAAGACAAATATCCATAATTAAAACTTTATAAACCGTAACCTCTAGCTTCTCCTATCTATCATACTTGCATTCACTAGTGAGTGGCGTTCCAGCGGATGTGGAACGTAGACTCAGCGTAAGCATTGTTGGGAATACGCTAGTGTCGCGAGAACCAAGTTTTGTTTACAGCAATGGAAAACCAATCTCCTCTTGGCTTATATCGAAATCCTTCAACATTTTTCCTTACAAATCCGTTTTGTACTTCTAATTTGTGACTGGTGTTTTGTTTAGCTTTCTCCTCTACGATTCTGTGTTTGTCACTTCTTACTGGAGCTTACGGTACATTCTACATCATCCACTGGAACGCCATTCTCTCATGAACACAAGTACAACAGTTAGCAGAAGCTAGAGATTACAGTTTATAAAGTTTTATATATAGATATTTTGCTTACAAAAGCACATTAATTCACTTCAGGAGACCTTTATTAACCCCTGGAGCCATCTGGAGTACTTTTTTTCTTATGATGGATGGACACAGTGTATTGGACTTCTGTTGGACTATTGAATATCACCCATTCACTGCCATTGTAATGCTTGGAAGAGCCAGGACATTTTTTTTTTTAATATAACGCTGATTGTATTCGTCTGAAAGAAGAAAGTCATATGCACCTTGGATTGCTTGAAGGTGAATACATCAGGTGGTAATTTTCATTCTTGGATGAACTACCCCTTTAAAGTTTTAAGTGAATTGAATAGAAATATGCATTAAAGCTAAACATTTCAAAAACACAAATGTTGTGCAACATAATTATTGTATCCTAGACTTACAGAGCTTCAATAATGAAGTTGTTGATAAAGAACCACTTTCTCAAAAAATACAGCATTAAACACTTGAAAATAGTTTCAAATAGTAGATTAGTTTAAATTACATCTTTAATGAGCATCATAAACTAGTGTTATTTGACTAAACTGGCCCCTAACAGAAAGGCTTGTAATAGGAGTCAAATAGTGTTACCGGTTACACCACTTGACATTTCAATTTAAAATCAAACTTGACAGGCATTATCATGGACACCTATGTAAGTACATGGCCTTGTTGGGAATATATTAAAATTACATTTTTCAAAGTTAATACTTATTTTTATAATATTGATGAATTATCAATGTATTCCTGAGGTCATACCATTTGACATATATACCAAAGAATACCTGACCATACCCTAAAAACGTCAAATTATCTCACATTTTAAAGAGAGTTACTAACCATTGCATGCAGCAGTTAGTATCACCAGAGATTGTTTTCTGTGATATAATTTCCTGTCACATGATCTTCTTTCAAAATATTAACAAAATGGCTCCTGGAATGGTGGTTACACCACCTTGACACTTCAGGAATTTGACTTGACACATAATTCCCCAAGTTAATTATACTATTCAGAACAATGGTGCTCCATTTAATTTTATTTACTATTGAACAGTACTAATGTAAGATTATGCCAAACTAGCTGATCTGGTGTTTTATTGAGAATTTCACCTTTTTTAAACAAGATTAATTATTTGGTACAAAGTTTTTATGGTTACACCACACTGACATTTTTGCAATCATCCCGCAAATATTATCTCAAAATGAATTAAAACCAGAAAATTCGGACTTGTTCCACAAAAAAAAAAAAATGTATGCAATTATTTTGCACATTTATCTTGAAATTTTAACCCTTTTAAATTTATTTAAAACATATGGACTCAAAAAAGCAGCGTCACTTGACCCATATATTTTTTTGATTCTCAAAGCCATGGATCCCATTGACTGCCATTAAATGATTGACAGACTTCAACGGTTTGAGTTAAACATCTTCGTTTGTGTTCTATTAAAAAAACAAAGTCACCTACATCTTGGATGCCCTGGGGTTAAGCAGATAAACATCAAATTTTCATTTTTAGGTAAACTATCCCTTTAATTTTAAAGATTCCAAAGTATGACTTCAATTTTTTTTGTCCATGCATTTGTACTGGTGAGACATGGGTGCAAAAATGACTAAACGCATGGAAAGAATGAGTTCAGCATTTATCTGTTTATTTTTTTATTTTATATGTATTTATTATATTATTTATATATATATATATATATAGAAATCTAGCTATCTTACAATGCTTTCACAGAAGAAAACTGACAGACTGGATTATGGCAACACAACGACACTGAGTGAGCCACAGGCTGAACAATGAGACAGGAACACCAACACCAAAAATAACTCAAGATACTTCTTTTCTTGTCTATTCATCTACAGCAGCTTTGATATCAAAACCGACCCGAGAAGAGTTCAGATGCCCAGAGCTGGCATGGTGAGAGGCATTGCCGGTGTTACTTGGTGGAGTTTTGGGCCATTTCCTGTTTCCTCTTCCTGTCTGGTCCAACGGCGCTCGAGTATGCGCACTGTTTGCTTACTGCAGCTGATCACACAGACACAATAATTCTACAAGAACTTTCACTGAACAGACTTAGCCAAAAGGAAAAAGCAACAAGCAACATTCAGAAAAGAGAAATGAGCAGGATTACAATTCTTTGAAGGGGAGTGTTTCCTCCAAAAAGAAATTAAAAATCATCATAAATATTCAGCCTGAAATTATCACTCGTACAGATGCATCAAATCGGCAGGTGTCAGTTAGGGTGTGGCCTCAGCTATATGCACACACTGTGGATGGCTTTGAGTCCCATCACTACCGGGGAGGAGCATGCACAATTCTTCTAGTGACAAAACGTGTTGCGTTCTACTCCTCCTTTTGTCATTTTGCATCATCAAGCGCTGTGTCATTACTAAAAGCTCTACGAATCAGGATATATACACAGATGCACCACTATGCAGACCTAAGTCAGAAACAAGAATGCAAATGCTTGGCCAAGCCTGCGGTCTGACCGAATCTCAAGCCGGCAACAGTCAGCTTTAGATGTCTGTGGCAATAAACCAAATGCATCACTAGTCAGGTAGCTAGCTACAATTGTGTCAACAGCTGAACTAACTTTTAATTGCTCAGCAAGATTCTCCTCAAACTGTTGGCAGTAGCTGACCTGGAAGAGAAACAGACTGTAAAAAGACAGTTTGTCAATGTCTGCTACTGCATCAGCATGCAACGCGCTGCGTTAGAATGTTAACGCATTTTGGAATGCAGCCATCCACAAATTTGAGCTTGTGTAGCAAGAGGCATTTGCGTTCACATACTTACATAATTTTTCAGGCTTGAGAGTAGCTTCTTCTGCACTTAACTACAGATTTTAAGACAGAAAACAAACTACAAAAATAGATCTATTAAACATTCCTGTGTCTTTCTGCCAGAAATCTCTGATTAGCAGCCTGTTCCACATTCTTCCATTTCTTAGTTGGTGCTTTTTGTTTTTTCTTCTCTTCAAATTAGAAAGGATGTCAAACTGTGCTCTGCATACTTAGTTTCTCGTTAGTTTTAAGCTTATGTGTGTAAATATCCCTTCATAATCTCCCCTTAACAACACACAGCATTCATTCGGCCACAAGATACCTTACTTCCACTTCTCTGAAAGTATTAAAAGACCAACAAGGAACATCTAAAAACAGTGAACTTGTCACTTATTGCACAGGCAGTATAAATCTAAAAACAAATTCAAGGTGCCTCTGTATACACACAAACCCCGTAATCATACAAACTCTCGTAAGCATCTACAACGAAACCCCTCCAGTTTGTGTCTGCGAGTCGTGTGCGTTAGCACGAACAGAGGCGTTTTACAGTACAACGACTTCTTAAGTATCCCCCCCACCCACCCACCTCCATATTTAACCAGCAGTGCTTTGAATGTCATGGGGAGAAGTGTCAGAAAAGGGGCAGAGAGTAAGAACAAGCTCCCCATTGGCTAAACGGGCCGCAGGAACGGGCCTGGAGGCTCTGGAGATGGATGGGGGGGGGTGTGGTCCACAGTTATGGGGGTTGGTGGGTGGTCAGGGGTGGACCTTGAAGGCCAAGAGCTGCTCAGAGTGCATGTTGTTGAGCGAGCGCAGGTCCGGCAGTTTGAGGAGCAGTTTCGTGAAGATGGCGATCTCGTTGGGGTGGTTCTTGGTGATCAAGCTGCGCAGAGCTCGAATCAGAGTCTCCTGAAGGGCCTCGACTGAGTTGACGTTCTCGAGACCAGAGCGATCTATGAGAATACATTTAACACAGTAAGTCAAAGCCTCAGCACAGATACAAAACTACAGAATGACACAACAGGAAGTGGTAAGTACCTGCAGACACCAGCACTACGGCCGTGAAGAGGCTCATCTCCTCCTCGCTGAGGTTCAGAGCTTGAAGCTTCTCGGTGAAGTCAAACATTGAGTTGAGGAGATCTCCGGCACCCATCGAGCGCAGAGCCTCCACGCTATACTTCCTGCCACTCAGAAATGTAACTGTGCGCTCCTTCACATCGAACAGGGACGTAAAGCGCACCACCAGCACCTACAGACCAAACAACAAACCAATGGAATTCAATTTAATTCTAGGCAGCGGCTATGTGCACTAAGTGTCAAAAGCAATCAGATGCTACTTATGTTAAGTGGAAAAAGTAATATTTAGATTCTATTTACACTATTTACAAATACTAAGTGTCTATTTACACTAAGTGCAAATAGCCCGCCTTGTTGGCAGAGGCTATTTACATTAACTCCGCCCATCGACGTGTGATTGGGCTAGTCAACACTACAAAAGACCTCTGTCAAGCAACAGGTCCAGTGGTGCAGTAGGTAAAGTAGTCTTTTTGCAATCTACCCAGGTTAAAATCTAGCTTTGGCAAACTCCCTTTTCAAATCTCATATCATATCAGAAAGGCAATTATTTTCAATAAAAATGAAGGAAATAATTGAAAATTTTAAAATAAAGTATCAGTTAAGGTTAGGGTAGGTGTAAGGAGTGCTTATTGTCCCAGTAAGGCTGCATCTATTTAATAATTCCAATTATAACTATAATTTGCACTCAATACATTATTACTGCATACTGTTTTATAATGTACTACAATACTGACGTGCAGATAATTGCCTCTATTTGCAATAAGCATTATAAATAGCAGAAAATCCTGTAATTTTATCGTAGTGTAAATAGAATCTAAAGCTATTTGCACTTAGTGGAAATAGTAAATCGCTAAAAATACTGCTATTTTCACTTAGTGTAAACAGCATCTATCACTGTTTGCACTTAGAATCTGTCGCTAAGAAAATACGCTATTATGCTATAATGTACTGAGTGTAAAATCGATAAATTAACATTTTTATTAAAATTTTTAAATATATACTGCCTTATTGGGACAATAAAGCCCTCCCAACATCTACTCCAACCCTACCCAATACTTTATTTTCAACTTTTCAATTACTTTCTTCATTTTTTTTTTAAATAAATGTCTTTCCGATGTGATATGAGATGTGAAAAGGGAGAAGAATGAGTTCGGCGAAAGGTGGATTCGAACTCGGGTCGATCGCATCAAAAAGTGTACCTTACCATCTACGCTACAGAAGCTGTCACTTGTAAATTTTGTCTAGCCCAATCACACGTTGGTGGGTTAGTTAAAGTAAATGGCCTCTGCCTACAAGGTGGGCTATTTGCACTTAGTGTAAAGAGACACTGTTAATTCTATTTAGTAAATTCATTTACTGACTCTTTTCATAGAGTCTTTCTGCAACAATTTTAGTCCATTTCATTCAGTGTACAGACTTTTTTGTTGGTTTTTGTTCATACCTCAAAGGTGCCAGCCTTCAGCAGGCTGACCTGGTCATGCTGGGACAGATCTTTGAATCCTGGGATGCGCTTTGCAAATTCCACCACCTCTCTGACTGCCGGGGTGAAGCTCATGGAGAACTCCTCCCAAATACTGTGACCCGACTTCTGAGGATCCACATAGGGTGATGTGTTCATGGGGCAAACCTGTGAGCGAGAATCATGAGTATTTGTAGGGCTACTGAAATTTTGGTATTGCTATTTTGGCATTAGTGTAACTCACCAGGTGCATCCTGTTAACCCTTGCAAATGTTGGGACACTACAGCTGCCACTGACATGGGTTTCATTGTCATTATGAGCTCTCAGACAGAGGTTCTGCAGGGATGGTCCAGCAGAGCTGCTGTTGGGCTGTCTGACAGGACAGCTGCTCAGAGTGCTCCGGCCTTGTCCCGAGTCTTCAGGGCCCTGTGGAGCACAGCCTGACGGTGGCTTCGGTTCCCTCTCTGATGATGCATTGTTCTGGTGGTTCCAAACCTCCTGAGTCTTCTCAGTGCAATGGCTATAGTTGTTAGGGCCCTCTGAAGGCACACCGCCCTGCTCCTGATTGTACATGAACGTCTCCTGGTGCGCCCTAGTGACTGTGCCGATGACCTCCTCCTCCCCGCTGTCAGTGGCACTGGAGGAGTCTGAGCTCGGGCTCGTATCCATGGCAATCAGCAGCTCGGGGTCAGGGCTGGATTCTGACCGGTTGCTCCTGGGGGAGGTGGAGGGGGAACGGGAGGAAGGGCCGGAGCCGCTGTCCTCTGAAGCTCCATTGGGAGCTGATGTCTGGTTGCTCAGAGGTTGGTTGCTGTGGCTGTTGTTCATCATGTTGTTCATGGCGTTCTGCATCTCGAGCAGCATGCGCTGCTTCTCTCGTTTGGGAATCCGGCCGAAACGCACAGCTGAGAAGCACAGACACGGTCAGCTTCACAGGCTTTAATAGACTGACACTTTTTTGTTGAGACTGTCTATGTCTAATATACACATATTAGTCAATACTATACGCACTACAGATCATTCATTAGACACTACATCAAAAAATAGAGAACACAGTGCACAGTGCATGTAGTTACAATAAATAAATAAATGTTTACTGTATATAGTATATCTATCTATCTATCAGGGTTAGAACAGGGCTGAACGATTTTTATGATTTTATTGATTAATTCGAATTTAATGTTTTGCCACGATTTTATTTTTTAGAAATCGAGGAATCGCGATGTTGAATAAAAATATTACCAAACATTAGAATTAGACATTTTTGACAATATGCCAATGATAACAGTAAAGAGAAAAGAACGTGATTAACCGCTCACGTGTGACGTTCTATTGTGTTGACAAAGATGCAAAGAGGGCAGTGGAACAGGAAAAACATGCAAGAAGATGGGAGTGAACTTCTTTTAACTTGATCGCCATGTTTTTATAATGCCGTTTCATGCATGAGACGCTGTAAGAGATGCGAGTGCAACAGTCAAACGTGTCCATGTTTACAAAGAAAAAACAATGGAAAAGCAGTGCAATCGAATAAAAAACTACTACTTGTATATCTGATATTTCATGTTTGCATCATGATGTCAGGCTGAAAGCTGCTTTTCTTTGATTTTATAGACCATTTAAAGTTAATAATGGAATACTGGTGTTATACCTTTAGTCATTTAAATGTTAATTACCTTGACTTTTGAGATTGTTTTTAAAGCATTTTCCTTGTATTATTTCTTCACATATAATATGTATAAGACAATTTTGTACAAGATGTAGTTGTAGTTCATGCATCTTTTCTGCAAAGATATTTAACGAGTAATTTGTTTAACATTTACATCATGTTGACAACGTGTGGTGTACTTGGAATAGAATTTTCTTTAACTAAAGGGTTAATAAAGAAATCATGTTGTATCACTTAAATCATGTTGTATTTACATTTTGAAGTTGACTAGTTAAAAATCGTAAAATAAATAAATAAATAAAAAAAATCGAGATTTTAATTTTTTGCCATATCGCCCAGCCCTAGGTTAAAAAATGAACTTTTCCATTAAGGGGCAATATTTGCCCCCTGGAATTGATTTCCAGGGGCATTTTTCACATTTGTGAGGACAATTTTTTTTATCATGTTATTATATATATGTTACATGTTGTCTTTAATGTCAAACACTTTAATTTACCCAATTACTTTAACATTTTAAACCGTTGTCAATAACAAAAGGCTGTTTAAAATTGTATCTAAATTATACATGTAAGAAAACAGGAGTTCATAGGGCTGCCATATTATGACAAAAATCATTATTGCTCTTTATTTGATAATATTTATTACTAGTATCGATATATAAAACAATGTAAAATGTTTTTGTTTTGTTTCGTGCACGTCACATTCTGGCTTCACAGACAAACATGTCGGTCCATGATGCCAAGTCTAGCACAAGTAATGCAAAAACTCCTGTTATAATCACTGAAGCTACGAAATTAATCTTTTATTTACATTATATCTGCACTGTGTTGTTTATAATGAGGGAATTCACACACTAATTTAAGTGCCTCTGATTGGTCAATGCAGTCTTAGGTTCAACAGCAATGTGTTTGATTGGTTATAAGGCTCAATGCTGCACAAAACAGCGTGTAAAATCAGTCTGATGCAGTGTGAGCTGATCTAAATGTGATTCAGTCATTTTCATCTATCACCTGTCTGTTGTCAGTGTATCTAAAGTAACAGACTTTAAGTATTTAATTCATTAAAAGCTTGTCTATTAAAGTTTAAAACGCTGAGGTCACAAATGTCAGCCTGTAACAGATTCCATTCTTTGGATTTAGGACACAGTGCAGGCTGGAGCTCACCATCTCTGGACATGCCCACGAGCAGACACTTCTTAAAACGGCACTGCTGGCATCGGTTCCTGTTGATGCGCATAATGGGACAGCTTTCGTTCTTAAGGCACTTCTTATACTGAATGTTCTGCTGAATGCTCCTCCTGAAGAAACCCTGCAGGTGGAAAAGTGAAAGAGACAGAGAGAGGTGTCAGGGTCACTGTGTGCACACAGAGAGTAACAGGTGTCGAGTCTCGGGGTCGGTATGAAGAGCAGGTGTCCCTCTCAGGACCGATGACACCCTTCTGTCATGGAGCTTTGCTCTGATGGTTAAACAGGCTGCTTGGATAGGAGGCTTTCTAGTTATAAATAAAGCAAAGTGATATGTCCCTTCAGGACAGTGTACAGGTAGATGTGACCCAGATATGGCATGACAGCTATGTCACGTTGGTCCAACTGAATTCAACAACAGTGACACCATTAATGATTTTACACAGAAACAGACACTATGAAAGTGCACAGCTATCTTCACTCAGAAGTATACTAACCCGTACATACATGAGAGGGAAAAATACAGATTTTCAGACCCATTTCTGAGCTTTTAACTTCAGAAATAACAAAATTGAAACCTGATTCTTTACATTTTCACACACTAACACTTCACATTTTCTCACCTTACATCCCTCACAGGCGTGAACGCCGTAGTGAAATCCTGACGCCACATCTCCACACACTTTACAAAGCAGCACCAGACCGTTAATCTCTGCAAGAGAAGAAATATAGAGGGTCAGATGACAGACACTCAGTTTGGCTTTCTCCTCAGCTGCCTTCCGGTTCCTCAAACAGCTACAGAGCCATTACTACATCATCAAGCACGCAAGGATGAATCCAGTGAATCTTGCAATGTTAACTGACAAATATCAGCTCATTACCAATCTACAATACTTTTTTCTATTTCTGTTCCATTTTGAACTCCCTGACATATCAAACTGCATTATTCTTAATTTTAAAAAATAATAATAATAAGGAATGTTGATATATGTACATTAGGGTAAACATGAGAAAGCATATTTCAACATACTAATGTCAGCATAAATGTGACAACATAAATGTGAAAAAATGAAATAAATATTCATATAGTTTCTAAAATATATCTTAAATTTGTAGACAATCGGTTGCAGCTTGAAAGCACTCCACAGATTTCCATCTTTTCATTCAAATCAGTCTCTCACTTGTAATGCCACTTTTGGGTGTGGAGGGCGATCGTGCCTTTCCTCCGCTGTGCCGTGGTGGGCGGGACTGAGAGGCCACAGGAAGAGCCTCGCCCTGTTGGCCCTGCCCCGCGTGGGGTGGAGAGCAGGACTGATAGCTGCTGTTGGAGGAGTCGCTGTGGCATGACTCTGGACTGGAGGCCGAGCCCGAGGAGCTAATGTAAGCTATTACTCCACCTGGTGGATGACACACAGAAAAGCAACAAATTATTTTTCAAACTTCATTTCCAAATCATGTGGATCCTAATATGCAGACATAAATTATGAAGCATTTGAGTATGAGAAATGGCCAAGAGGTTGATTCCAGCTTTTTCATGTATCTGTTTGACAACCGTTTTTAGCATTAATAATAAAAAACAAACATATAAACAGTAAATGCAATCCATATAGGTGGATATTTACTAATTAAATGACAGACATCTTCTTTGCCCTTGTGTTTTAATTTAAGCTGATGCCAGTCTTATTGTCAGAAAATGGACCAGGCTGTTTGTATTCTCTCTGTACGAGTTGACCTGATTTCTGCTGCCCCACTCTCAATGGTTAGGTAACACCATTACATAATACCTCTTTTGGGGTGTAGGCCTTACCGACAGACAATTCAACTCAAATAAATTACTAACAAACAGCTTTTTTTTTTTTCAAACGTTAATATGCTATTATATGTTAATAATTACATAGACAAAAAAATATTAAATTAAACAATAATCACATGCTGGTCAAATAGATCAAACCAAAGTATTTTTGTCCTTAATAAGAAAAGCGCAAACATAGTCTCAACTTAAAAATCTGTATTTTTTAAATAATAAGAATAATAAACAAAAAAAAATCTACTTGTGAAAGTAAATCCCAATGCCTTTTTTCAATTCATGACAAATATTTAATTTTTAAATTACATTATTCTTTACACTAAAAAAAATGAATGGACGGACGTCGTGTCGCTAAACTGTTGATTGACGTGTTCTTAGCCCCGCCCCCACGTGTACTAGGCATGTCTTCTTGGGGGTGTAAAAGCCAAAAAGTGGGTCAGACTTGGCCTCCTCACGTGTATCAGCAGCTGCAGACGCATCCATACTGCCATGCAAATTATGCAACACGTACGTCACGACTTCTCTGGACCAATCAGAGCAGACGCACAGGACGCGTAAACACAGATGCACATGGCTAGGCTGTGCGGTCCATGTGAGTCGGGAGACTGCAGCCCAATAGTAACCCACAATCTATGGCATAACAACACAAGCCTGTCGCTATTAACCTACTTAGAGTTTTCATGCAAAAAATAAAGTAATAAAAGCCTAAACTACACCTTAATGTACAGTAAACATTCACAGCATCACGTGCAACTACACGTTTCGGTGTCATTTATTAAAATAAGAGTACACTGAAGGTATCATTGCTTATGAAGTCATATTCAAAATTAAATGAAAACCAGTCTGATCTTACCAGCCTTTGTGGATTCCATGTCCTCCGACAGCTTAGAGCCGCAGTCACCTGTGTGTTAGTGCCGTTTTTACACAGTTTACAGCAACTATCTAGTCGCTGTGGGATCCTGTGAACCGAGTATCTTCTTGTCTACCTTGACACTACCTGAGGAACATTTCTAGCTAAACCTACCAGAAAATCTGAATCAAATAGCGCCGTGTCGCTTGAGAAAAACGTACACAAAATAGATCTTATAAAAATATAAATAAATACATACGTCGGTTTTAGTTTAAATAATTAGACTCTTCCAAACTCTATAATAAAAACCGGACGGGCTAGAGAGCAAATCGACACGGTTTCACGCCTATTAAAGACTCTATAACAGCTTACTAAGTCGACTCGACTTGCTGTAGCTCGTAGTTGTGAATAAAACCAGGTTTAACGCAGAGAGTGGGCGCTCGTAGAGTGATAGATCGAAACTGCGCGTCCGCGCTACCGCGGCTGTCGTCTCCAGATCATGTGACCCACTTCAGGGCGGCTCCGCCTCCAACTGCATTAGTGTCAGTATAACCCACTGACACACTTTCACTGCTCCTGCAGGGGCCTCCTGTGCACCCTCAGCCCACACCCGGAGTGCCCTGATGACCCCAGGGGAGTAGATCCCAGGAGGGACAGGAGCACCGCGCCCCGTTTAGAAACATTAAGATGTTGCATTCTTAAAAACATTAAGATGTTGGTATTTAGGCCTACTGGTATTTGCTGTAACGTTTTTAAAAGGAATTAAAAAAAAAAAGTAACAGTACAGTAACTAAAATGAGTTGTGCTTATCTGTCATAAAAATAATGTCACATTTCAACCACTGGTAGACTTTAAACAGGCTCTGTTTTTCCTTATAAATTTTGGGGTGTTAAATTGACCCCAATTGATAAGTTTTTACTATGATCATATATTTCATAACATTATATCTCTATCTGACTTGAGAGACTGGATGGACATACATAAATACACTCAAACATACATGCATGAATCACATCAAATTATTTTGTAGACATTTCTTGACAAATGACTTCTTGATTTCTACTGAACAATTTGATTTTTTTGATCTGCAACACTGGATATTAAATCTGTACAGTTCTACACCTCTCTATTCATTATACTAAACCATAAATAAAAAGAAGGATGGTAGTGGTAAACTCTAAAACGACCATAATTAAGAATCTAAATATTAGAAAGAAGATTTATTTTGGATACATTATTTTTTAGATTTGCATCTAATGCTAATTCAGTAATGTCACTTTATGGCGCTTACAGAAAAGAGTGCAAAAAGCAGCACTGAAGCGATGAGCATGTGAAATGGTTCTCATACCAAACACTGCTTAGCTTTTCCATTCCATTTTAAGCTCTTGACACAGATGTCAGGGGTCAGAGCTTTAGGACCTCTGGCTAAATATGTGTACGCAAAAATGAAATTTAAAGACTAGAGACGCCACAAGAATAAGTTTAAAAGATTCGCTGGCTGTTCCCGAACTCAGATAACAACCTTCATGTGAACTTTTAGTGTTGGGTTTAACACGAGAGTGATCACCTGACACACACCATTACTAAAGCTTATCATAATACACAGCAATCAAATAGCTATAGAATATTTTATTCTAAAAATCAATGTTGTTGAATGAGATAAAAATATTAATACAAGAGTCAATTAT
Organism: Labeo calbasu; assembly: GCA_019740295.1. Lineage (NCBI taxonomy): Eukaryota > Metazoa > Chordata > Actinopteri > Cypriniformes > Cyprinidae > Labeo > Labeo calbasu. The sequence goes on from JAHKKF010536256.1 coordinate 71,612, forward strand.
TAAGCACATTTTTCATCCAAAACATTTCATGTGAAGTTAAGTTTTAAAGTGATGAAATTATATCAAATTAGGACGGCAAATGAAGATAGTATCATTTTGTATTACCATTATGACACTGTGTGTTACTCTGTCACATACATAATCTGTGGGGATAGGATTTCCTCTAATAATTTAGATGTACAACTGAAATTCTCCATTCCACTTTACATAATGCACACATAAGATGGAGTACATCGTTATCAATTCCCTGCATCATATTACCACAACTTGCATTAAATGACCAAAAAAAGAAAGGGTGCTGGAAGGGTATTTCATACCAGGAGTGTGTGTTTTAAATCTTTAAGTGTGACATTTTGGTAGATGTAGCTTAGTAAGAAATATCTAAAACTTTACCACAACATTGTTTAATGTAAGTTTATTCACAGTTCAAATGCAGTTTGTTCTGATATTGTGCAGTGAACATAGTTAGTTGTCCTTAGGGAAACTTCCTTACAATCAACATACCAAGAGTTCGTTAAGAGAAAATTGTGTTCTGGTTTTCAATAAACAAAAGAGAATGAGGAAATGTCTATTAGAGGGGTCTCCAGCCTACCGTCCTGCAGAGTTCAGCGTTCATTACAGTTTTTTACAATTGCAAACATCATTTTGTTCAATCTGTGTTCACATTTTCAAAACTCTGAACACAATTAAGTCAAGTCACCTTTATTTACATGGCACTTACATGATGTCATTGACCAGATCAGTTTAGTTCAAATAGTGTCTGTGCGATCAAGTCGACAGTTACCACAACATTTGTCTGTTGTGACCATACCATTAACACAATTCATGTTGTTTTCACATAACATGCAGTCAGTTTCCACGTTTCTAAAATGTTTGTTTTCTTTTTATACATTTTTTCCCCAAAACCAAAATCATGGATTTTTGGTCTATCTATCTATATGTGTGTGTTTTGTGCATACATTTGTGTGTGTATTTTTAACTTAGATGTGATTTTTTTTGAGTGTGTTTATGCATTTTTTGTTGCAAAAAAAATAATAATAAAAAAAAAAAAATATATATATATATATAGATTGACAGATGCACCCGTGCCTTCTGTGCACTCTGAAATGTCTTATATTTTGTATATTTAAATATTTTGAAACGTGTGAAGAATTTTGAATTATTGCGTTTAAACGATGACAGCTCTGTTGCAGTTGTGCTTAACTTTTGCTTTCTTGTGATCAGGGTTTTGCATCACAAGTTCATCACAGACCAAATTGTGCCTTAGTGCGTGAGAATGCGTTTAGAGTTTTCCAAAAAAGAGTGCATGAGATCTGCAAACAGTGTCTAAACTTGTAGCAAATGTGAAAAACTGTAAATAGTTGTATCTCAGCCAAATATTGTCTTAACAAAACCATACATCAACCATACGGGGTTCATATAAAAGATGTCTCACTTAAGAAGCGCATGTGTTTACTGATAAAAATGGTCACATACCAACAAGGTACATGGGGGTCATGACAGCCAAACAGTGTATGTGTGTATATATAGATCGATAGATAGATAGATAGACCTACACGTATACAGGTTTGTTTGTAATGACAATAGTTGTGAGAAAACAGTGAATTGTCTCAAATCAACTCATTCTTCCATAACTCTAGCAAAGGTTTTCACCAAACAAACACACTTTATCACTCAAGAACTCAACAACTTAAAACAACACTAACAGTAACAGGTAGCATTATATGTTTTCTTTTGTATATTTTCTTTATACTACAATGAATCATTGCAGTGTTACATGGTCCATGTTTACATTACAGTACAGAATTATTTCTAAATTTCCCTTTTGGCATACTGTAGTCAACATTTCAGATGGATCAAAACCTTTCATTAAATTTGTCCTAAAACCAAAAGAATACCTGTTTTTGTCTTTTTTTTTTAATCCACTTTAAATATTGACTACTGCAGATGATAATGAGTGAAAAACTGTAACACTTGTAAAGATGTTCAGCTACATGCAACTGCTTTGGTAGTATTTGATTTTTTATATCCACAATATTTTCTACGATATTACTGTAGAAACAAAAAGTAAAAAAATAAATAAATTGTCATTCATTTTTCTACCATGCTAGGTTTTGAACAAATTTATGTAAACGTGAAAACTGGCTGTATTACATAAAGTTTTGTTGGTGTTTGTCAAAGCAAAAAAACAATTAAAGTAATTTGACAGACATCAATGAATGCATTTTGTGCCAAAAAAATAATTGATACACAGTTTAGGCCCATAGAGACTGATGCTTTGCTCACTGTGTGAAGAGTTTAGAAAAAGTGACCCGGCGAGTGATTGTTTAAAAAACAAAAAACAAAAAACAAAAAAAAACACTGCAATACTCCAACAGTCCCATAAAGCAACTGAAAGTATATAAGCAGTCTTAACATCTTGTCTTCATATCCCAAACACAACAAGGGAAACCTACACCTTGTATACAAATTTTTCCTCTTATATAATTTTTCCTGTTGTGCCTTTTAGGCACCCCATCCTATCTGCTGCTTACCCCAGCTGATAAGTAAATACCTGCCTTGAAAACTTTTGCACAGATTCCCTTTTCATCTATAAGCTCTCACAATAAAGACACATGATGTGACCATACAAAGGTACTTTATTTGTGTAAATGTACAGCACGCATTGTTTAGCGATAACGGTGCAGCTGCAGGGTGTTGCGTCTCTTCCAGGCCGCACGTCGAGAGCCGCCGATGGTGAGGTGGAACTTGTGGCCCTTGCCCAGACCGCGGCTCTTCTTGCCAGCAGACGTGAGGCCACGCATTTCCCTGTGCTTGTGCACAGGCTTGGTGATCCATTGCGTGTCGGGGTTGCGTCTGATGGCTTTGTGGAAGATGTCGACGAGGATCACTTCAAAGAACTTGTATGTGGAGTCTTCACCCACCCAGTAGGAGCTGAGCACCCGCAGACCTCCACAGTGACGGCCCGCACGCTCCTGAAAAAACACGAGGAGCACCGAGCAGAGAACAATTAATAACAACATTTATGCATTCTATGCAACTGAAGCTGTATTTGTGACCCAAGAGGTGAAAAACCTTCACCTAGACATCAATTTGTGTAAATGAATTAATGGTCAAATTAAAATATAAAAGTTACCAAAATAAAGACATACGGTGAACACGCACATTTAGAGGATAATTGTCACCAGCCACATTTACTGCACAGAACAATTACTAAGATCATGTCATATCAAAAAACACATTCTTACTGTGATTGTACTCCTGCTACTATGTACAACAGAGAAAAATACAGTGACTGCAAATTCTGTTTCCCATGATTTCTGTGAGAACTTTGGTCCGCGTTGTGTAAATCACAACAATGTTACCCAACAGGAGAAACAAAACATAAGCTTGCCAAATCAGTCATAAGAGTGCAGTGTTTACCAACTCCACTTTGACGACCATGCCTGCACAGCAATCACCTCTCAGCGTCAGCGATTACCTCTCTGGTGCATCTCAAGAGTTTGCCCAGGCAAAATAAATTAAAAACACCAACAATGTGTTGTATTCTGGGTTTCGAAGTTTAAAAAAAAAAAATCCTCTCCAGAGGTAAAGTGAGTTTTAACATCTGTTAAAAACAGATCTACTCATCGCCAAAAGAGTTTTGTCATGCCTGGCCACTCACATGAAGCATAAACCTACACCCTCAAATTTTAATTTGCATGTATATCCATGCTTTACAATTTGTACACACAATTTTTTTGTTGCTTCAAATCAAAGTTCATAACGTTAATGCGATTCACCTTGTAGTAGGTTGGTTTGGTTCTGGAAGCAAAGCTGCTGAAAACGTGGATGGGCACTGCTTCACTATAACAGTCATTAGGGCGTTTATACACAGAGCTCTTGCTTGATAACAGGGATCTCTAAAGTACCTGTACTTTTGACACTTATTGCAGGGCCATATGAAATCTGCTTTTTTTTTTTTTTTTTTTTTCCAAATTAGTTTTATTTTTTCCCAAATTCCATTTTTTTGTTTTAATTTTTCCAGATTCCATTTTTTTTGTTTTAATTATGGACTCCTTTTAAATAGTTGAATTTTTATCAATTAAAAAGCATGTAATTAATTAAAATCATGAATCTTATACAATTTAACATCAATTTACTAAAAGTTGAACAAAAATTACAGGTTTAGTGGCCTACACATTTTTTCCCCCTTACCTTATGCTTTGTTATCGTTTTAGCACGTCTAATTATTTGAAAGCACAAAAACAACTTATTTACTCTTACAATAGTCTTACAAAATGTTCCCCCGCCCTCAGAAATTCTCTGTTGTGCATTTACATTTTTCTGGTTATGAAATGAAGGCATAAAACATTGATTTAATTTATCTTTAAATTAATGAAAATTAAACATTTTATTTTTTTCAATAAAGGGGGTTTACTATTAAAATATAAAAAAAATAAATAATAGTGTGTAATTATTTCTTTAAAATAAAGTTAATATTTTTGTTTATTTTTATCTTCAAGTTAACCATTTTTTTATTTGGACAGGTTGCCGTGAATTCCTTTAAACTTGTGTGTATATGATAAAAGAACTATGATATGATGCTAGTTTTACTCAAATTAAACGGTAAAATGCTCATGAAGTGACTCTCAATTAGTGACTTGATTAATTCATCCAAACTTTGATAAATTTCATGATATTCCACGTTAAACTGTACATAATTACATTTTTATGACTGGATTTCTGCATTGTGGAAATCATAGGGCTCTATAACAGGACACTGTGATCCTGCCTCAACGGACAAATAGTACAAACAGATTTGATGCTTACACAGGGTAGATGCACCCATTATTGAATATATGCTTCACAGGGTTGTAAAAACTGCATCTAACCATAAATCCCTGTACACCAAGTACGATAAATGGGTGCTTACTCTTTTTTTTTTTTTTTTTTTTACATATTACATATTTTTGTACATATTAAACAGACAGTGAAGCATACATAGCATTGTCGATTTTAACAAATTCGTTTCACTGAACAGAAGTGTTAAAGTCAATGTGTCTAACTGCAGATCACCCCAAACTGAGACGCTGCTCACATACCTCAGCTACTGACTGCAGACTGCGTGCAAACTTGATCTGGTTGACGCCATGGTGCACAGGTTTGCCGTAGGTGGCACCTTTGGGCACGGGGCGCTTGCGACCTCCACGGCGCACACGTATGCGGTAGATGACGTAGCCTGTTTGGACAAAAGCACAGAGGTAAGCTACACAGTCTCAAGAGAACATGACCCATACACTACAGAGAGATAACATTCAATTGTGTATCAACTAAACAGAACGGTTAATTTATTTGGACCTAAACGTATCTTAAAAACATCCAAAAAAAAGAAGAGTGCTCTTTCACATACGGCTCAGTATAAAAATGACATGCAGCCAGTATATGCACCTGAACTCAACCAGTACAGCACCAGTCAATGGGCTGCTCTCATCACTCACCTTGTTTGCACTTGTATCCCAGTCTGCGGGCTTTATCGGGTCTGGTGGGTCTTGGAGCCCGGTGAAGGGAGGACAGCTGACGGTACTGCCAGCACCGCACGCGGAGCAAAAACCTCATCACATCTGACTGCTTCTTCCTCCATAACTCCTGCATGTACTTGTACGCTCCCATGATGCCTCACCTGCAGCACCAAAAATCAGGTTAACAACCACAGCAAGAAAACACTGTAACATGAGACAACTGATTGAAACAAATACAAATTTGCATTTCATGTATCTGGATAGCTAACATGATTAATTGCATGTGCGCAACTTTATGACCTTTAATTCAGTTTTAATTAAGACTAGATGGAACTTCTACATTTTTGATACAACAAATTACAAGACTTTTTTTTTTTTTTTTAAATTTAACTAAGGCAGGGAAAAAAATAGTAAGTTTAAAGAAACAAGAAACAAGCCACATACATTTTAACTTAAATCTTGACATTTGAGTAGCTTACAATCAACTGTGTGATCATGAAATGGCAGATTACAGACATTATATCCAATAAGTATGTATACATTTATATTATCCTGAGTGAAAGTTATCTGGGATCTCAGACTTAATATTTAAAACTATATAATATATAATCCAGTGTAATATATGCCCAATAGCGTTGTCTGGTATGTAGTTTCGGCATGGTAACTATTACATACAGTCACGTCAAAATAATTGAACTCTTAAACCACAGACAATGATTTAAGCAACCTTAACAAATGCAACTGTCTAAAATGACATTTAACAATGTAATAAGTTTAATTGAATTTTGACAAGAAATGTGAGAAAACGTGCAAACTCCGGCATGACTGACATTAGCAAACCTACGCTTTACAATTCCGCTTTAAAATTAACGTAAAACATCACTGTGGCGGAAAATAATGATTAGAGAGTAAAGTTTAGATGTTCCGAACAAAATACTTGAATTGTGTGATTCGGATGACATAAAATGCACTAAGATTTTTGATGGATTCTAGATTCAGAAAAATAAGAAAGTCTCGCTTACTTGATGGCGTACTAACCGGAAAGGAAGAGAAAAATTACCCATAATGCTTTATGAGGCTGTTCGTGTCGTATTTCCGCTTCCGTTGTTAAAGGCTACTGGGAAACGTAGTCTGTACCTACGAATTTGATTTTAACTCCAAGAACAAACAACTGTGTTTAACCAAACAGATACACTCATTTGCAACGTTGTTATAACATAGTTCTTATTATATCTCAGACCAAATAATATTCTTTCGCCGTTCTCTTATCAGCAAGGGTTCAGAAGGGATCGTCTCCCGGAAGTGACATTTGACAACAGCTCCAGCACACAGTGATGACACTAAAAGTCATAAATAACACATAAATTCATCCATTAGTCGATAGATGTTTATTGTGTGTCAGTTCGCGTAAGGTGAGTTAGTATTTCTCTGTGTACTAGTGACTGTCGTGAATGAATGCATGTCTCTGGTCCGAGGTTAAGTCAGCTGGTTAATATTATTTTTTAACAGTCATCACATAACAAACACTAAACTGAACAAATATGTGTAGATTAATTGAGCTACGCAATATTTTATTTAATTTTAAATACTTGTCATTGCTATGCACAGTGGCGTCCAATAGACTTGTACCACAATGAACATATGCGATGTGTGTTTTTTCCCAATTAAATCTACAAATAATCATTTACATATAGAAACGCTTGCATTTCGAACTCACTAGTCAGATGTAAATGTGTCATACGTATAGTGTGAACTCTTCTGTAAGCACACTCAGAATTTCTTGTTTCCACTGAAATACAAGATGCTATTATCTTGTTCTTGATCCTGCTGGAGAACATGGGCATCAGGTTTTGTCAGTGTTAATATATAATGTATGTAATAAATATATGTTTTTTTGCTTTAAATGGTCAAATCATGCTTATACTAAAATTTGTAATTTGAAGTTTGTGGAAAATTAAATTAGAAGAATTTTTACTAGTGGTCCCTGTACATATAGTTATTCTTTTTTTTTGTTTGTTTTTTTTATTCTACTGCTCATCTGGTTAGTTCTGGCTGTTTGCATGTATTGTTTGTTTGCCTGTTTGTTTGTTTCAGGGCAGTAGTAACTATGGGTAAGGGTTGTAAGGTGGTAGTTTGCGGAATGGCATCTGTGGGGAAAACAGCCATCCTGGAGCAGTTACTGTACGGCACTCACACTGTAGGTATGTGTGATCAGATGTGTGAATAAGCTAAATTCTCAATCCTCGATTCTTACTAATTTATAGACTGACTGAACCAGGCTCACTGAGCATTATAAATAGACACATAACAAAATACAGATAAACAAATACACAGTCTAATCAGAAGAAACATTTTATTTGTTAGAAACAAAACAGAAATAGATAGATAGATGTGCTGTTCAGTATTATAAAAATTACAATGCATTTAACATATTGATTTTTACACCTGGAAGACTTTATTTGCTGTTCTTTACTCTTTATGCTGATTTCTCTCTCTCTCCTACTTTTTTTTAAATCATTGCATTATACAATATTATTTGTTGTTAAATATTGAGATAGATACATTAATTATAGGATTGTAGAATGTTTATATGATTGTATGCATGTGATTTAATCACCTAACAATTTGATAAAATATGACAAACATTACAATTAGTAATTAAGTAATATACTGAATATTCATTTGTTTAATTGTTAATAATTAGTGATATCAACTCGATTAATTGCAATTAATTGCATCCAAAATAAAAATTTATGTTTACATAATGTAGGTGTGTGCTGTGTATATTTATATGTATATAGAAATAAGCACAAATGCATGTATACATTTAATATTTGTAATATATATTGATATATATATATATATGTATAATATAAATCATATATATATATCTTAAATATATACACGCATTTGTGTCGTGTGTATATTTAGTATTTATATATATATGTACATATACACTGTACACACACATTTGTTATATAAACACAAACATTTATTTAGGCTTTACTTTTGACAGCACTATTAATAATAAACAATTGGTTATCAGATTAATTGGTTATCAGTTAATAGATTGCATAATTGCATACATGAAATGAATACATTGTATTTAGCAATAGTTTATAATTTTTGTGTAAAAAAAAAAAAATACTGATGTAATTTGTATAAAATACAGATTATTTGCTCTTTTCTGCTTGACACTGGCATGTAAGGGTGACAGTTTGAAGTAGACACATTCATTTGTTTCTTTATGCTGTCATATGAATCAGTTGTTAAATTGCCCAGATTGTATGGATTAATTAGTCAGACAGTCATATAATGAAATGTTCCTGGGATGTGGTTTATTCATAAAAGAATCAACATTGTCTGAAGGTGGTAAAGTTGCCATCTGAACAGCTGTCCCGTTTCAGGTGCAGAAACAAACGACACTCAGGAGGACATCTACGTGGCGTCTGTCGAGACGGACCGTGGCGTGAGGGAGCAGTTACGGATTTACGACACTAGAGGTCTGCGTGAGGGGCTGGACTTACCCAAACACTTCTTCTCAGTGGCTGACGGATTCGTGCTGGTCTACAGCGTCGACAGTCTGGAGTCATTCAGAAAAGTCGAGTTCTTGAAGAAGGAGATAGACAAGTCCAGAGACAAAAAAGAGGTATGAACGAGATATATTTCAGCATCATTACTCCAGTCTTCAGAAATCATTCTAATATGCTGATTTGCTGCTAAAGAAACATTTACGATTATTTATGTTGGTATTTATGATTTATGTTAATATGTTTTAATTATTAATGAAAACAGTTGTGCTGTTTTACATTTATGCAGAAACCATGATATACTCCCATTTGAATGTTTGGTGTGTGTGTTTTAATAGACATTAATGATTTTATTCAGCAAGGATGCATCAGATTGATCAAAAGTGACAGTAAAAACATTTATAATGTTACAGAAGATTCCATTTCAAATTAAAGCTGTTATTTGTGTTCTTTTGAAAAAAAAAATGTTTCCATAAAATATTAAGCAGCAAAAATTGCTTATAATTATTGATTCTAAATATTGAGCAGCACAAATAAGCAGCAAATTAGAAGGATTTCTAAAGGATCATGTGACATATATATTCAAATAGACAATAGTTATTTCAGATTGTAACAATATGAGCATTACTTTATTAAAAACATTTAAAAATCACATTTCCAAACTTTTGACAAGTGCTGTATATACAGTTAAAACCAAAAGTTTACACACATGCAAAATGTTAATTATTTGAACAAAATAAGAGGGATCATACAAAATGCATGTTGTTTTTATTTAGTGCTCACCTGAATATATATATTTTACATAAAAGACGTTTGCATATAGTCCACAAGAGAAAATAATAGTTTAATTTATAAAAATGACCCCATTCAAAAGTATACCTATGTTTGATTTTTAACACTGTGTTGTTACCAGAATGATCCACAGCTGAGTTTTTGATAGTTGTGATAGTTGTTCATGACTCTCATTTGTCCTGAACAGTTAAACTGCCCGCTGTTCTTCAGAAAATATCTTTCAGGTCCCACAAATTCTTTGGTTTTCAGCATTTTTGTGTATTTAAACCCTTTCCAACAATGACTGTCTGGGGGGTGAAAACTTTTGAACAGAATGAAGATGTGTACATTTTTCTTATTCTGCCTAAATTGTTTCATTTATTTCATTAGTACTGCCCTTCAGAAGCTACAGAAAATACTTACATGTTTCCCAGAAGACAATACATGTTAAATTTACCCTCATCTTCAAATTCAAATAGTTTTCACCCCAGCTCTTAATGCATGGTTTTTCCTTCTGGAGCATCAGTGAGCATTTGAACCTTCTGTAATAGTTGCATATGAGTCCCTCAGTTGTCCTCAGTGTAAAAGGATGGATCTCAAAATCATACAGTCATTGTTGGAAAGAGTTCAAATACACAAAAATGCTGAAAAACCAACAAATTTGTGGGACCTGAAGGATTTTTCTGAAGAACAGAGGACATTTAACTACGTCTTCAAACGTCTGTAAATGTCTTTTATGTGAAATATCTTATTCAGGTCTGTATTAAAAAATAACGCTATTTCTATGATCCCTCTTATTTTGGTAAAATAATAAACATTTTGCAAAATGTAAACTTACGGTTTCAATTGTAGATAGATACGTAATTTTTTAAAAAGTAAACTACATCATTCTCTAATAATGAATTTCTTTTGATTTTTAATTAAATGAGCCAGACGAGCTACACTTACACTTGTGATGATTTGCTGTGGTCTGGTGTAACCTGTGTAGATGTTCTCACACTGACTGTGTTTGCATGTGCAGGTGATGGTGATCGTGTTGGGGAATAAGTATGACCTGCGGGAGCGTCGGCAGGTGGATCAGGAGGCGGCGCAGCAGTGGGCACGCGTGGAGAAGCTCAAACTCTGGGAAGTGACCGTAACAGACAGAAGCACCTTAATCGAACCCTTCACCACCCTCACGAGCCGCCTCACACAGCCGCAGAGCAAGTCTGCCTTCCCTCTGCCCGGCCGCAAGAGCAAAGGCACCCCGTCCAACGACATCTGAGCACCTCACACCACCACAGATCAGCACTGTGTTCGGCTGTCTGGACTCCTTTATGCTACTTTAGAAGATTAAAGACTTCTAGAGACAGAAGTTCGCAAAGACTAGATCTATTTACACTCCTAAATAAATGCACTAATCACTTTTTTTTTTTTTTTTTGCTTTTTAGTTGTTTTTGTGCTCACTAATGGGAAAACGGTTGAACGTGATGCACAACACTCAGAGGTACTTGTCCGTCACTGTGGTCAGTCAATCACAGAAGTTGAGAATTAGTTTCTTTTTTTCTCATAAATCTGCAGTGAAAGAATGACTCCTCAAATCACCAAAATGAATAAGATTTTTTTTTCTTGAAGTAAGATCTGTTTGTGGACAGTTAAGATTTTTTTTTTTGACCAGTAAGAACTGTATTCTGAAAAACTAAAGCAGATTTCATTCACGTTTAGTGCAGTTCTTCCAGATTTGAACATTTCGTTTTTATGGTTCTTATTAATTCAATAAAAATATTTTATTTTACAATTTAAAGGTGTAATAAAAATCTATGTATCTTTTTTTATAATATGCTTCATTTATTTATGCAAATATAATTTATGTTTTATAAAATAATTTATTTTGGGATGGAATTTGACCTGCACGTGAAAATCACCAATAGCCAAATCACCAATGGTACAGTACAGAGAAAATGTCAGTGCTGCTTCTGTCCTTCAGATGTGAACTTCAGTCAAAAACAGTGGTTTAAAAGTGTTTTAAAATGCCAGTTAATAAAAATACAGCAACACTGTTATGTTAAAGTCATATGGTGTGTATGAGAAGTCTTCCAGCATAATTTCCAAAACGAACTATAATCACGACATTTTTGCATTTGATCTCAAAACATTAGAAACCCAAAGCTATAATCATGTAGTCAGTGAAATGAAGTCTGTAGCTGTTTGTGTAGGATGTTTTAAATGACTGAACTCAAGTGCACAGGAAAACACTTTCATGTTGCTACAGTATGTAGAGAAACATTCCAGCAGTTGTCATTGGATATTTCTGAAATCCTTATCTTAGTAGCATGTTCTAATTTATATGAAAGCTATTAAAAAGACGAATTGTGTCTTATTCACCATGTAATGGTCGATTTAACCAAATAAATGTTTATTGACTGGATGGACTGTTGACCTTTTTGTTTGTTGCCATCAATAAAATGCAAAATGTATGTCTTCTGTAAGATAAGATTAATGAACAATATGTGCTATGCGCCAACATAATGCTAAATCACCAGTTTCTCACAAATCTTGTCATATTTAATTAAAAAAAAAATCTAAAGAAAAGACTATCGCCTATTTTAGGACCACTGCATCAGGACATGGATTTTCATGACAAGTGTTGGGAAAAGTTACTTTTAAAAGTAGTGCATTACAATATTGCATTACTCCTTTAAAAAGTAACTAATTATGTTACTTTTTATGGAAAGTAATGTGTTACATGTGCTTGTGCTTTACTTTCGTGTTACTTTTTAAATCTGGGCAGGGCTTGACTGTTTTTAATATAAAAAGTTAAATGTTTAACAAATGTAAAAGCCTTTTTACACCAAAAAGTGAAATCAATAAGCCTAAGGTTGAAAGAAAAGTAAGTTCACATCTGTAGAACGCAGGAGAAGAAAGTTCAACATTCACCAATAAAAAAAAAAAAAAAAAAAACGAAGCACAAATGTCTAAAGTCATTTTTCTTAATTAGTATGGTTGAATTGGATCATCAAAGGTCAAAAATATTGGTTAATAAAATGATTAAATATTTTTGTTATTTAACATTTAATTATTGCAGGTTTCTGAGTTTGCATTTCACTGTATGACGTATATTTTGATGAATACTGAATCATTTTTTTTGCAAGTGATATGAATTAATGCTTGTTCACATTTAGTCTAGAACTACAGTAACATCATGTTCACATGTTTACTTCTGATTTCTCTCTACATGAGGACGGATACTTGGCAGTCAATAAATGGGAAAACAAAGTAACTGGTGTTACTTATTTGAAAAAGTAACTGGGATATTTTCTTGTAAACTAAAAAGTAATGCGTTTCTTTACTAGTTACATGAAAAAGTAATCTGATTATGTAACTTGCGTTACTTGTAATGTGTTACCCCAAACACTGTTCATGACAATGAACAACAAGTCCTGCAATCACGGCATTTCTCATTACTGCAGTGTGTAAGAAAATCTCATTCTCATTACAATCAGCATAAATTGAAGCAGTAAAAAATAAATAAATAAAATACTATGGTGTATACATTCAATTAAGGCTGCGGCCATTTGCAGTAAGTGTAAATTGCGATACAGGCCATTTACACGAAGTGCCAATAGTTATAGTGCAAACAGAAGCTATTTAATATCATATCGTTAAGAAAATAGCATATTCTCTTAAAAAATAGATGCTATTTACACTAAGTGCAAATAGCTATAGCTATTTACACTGTTAAAATAGCAGGATTTTCTGTTATTAATACAACTTATTGCAAATAGTGCCAATTATCTGCACCTCAGTATTGTAGTACATTATAAAACAGTATGAAATAAAGTGTAAACTATAATTTTTAATTCTAATGATTAAATTGATGCCCTCTTATTGGGACAATAAAGCCCTCCCTACACCCATGATAGTGTAAATAGACACTCCGTTAACGTAAATACACATTTTTATTTACATATTTGTAAAGGGAATGAGATTTCACCAAGCAGAAAAGTCTTAATCATCCTTAATGCATTTACTTATGTTTTGGGGTGAAATATGCCCTGGCAAATATGACAGGCTTTTAAAATTGCCCCCGTACCAGAAATCCAATGTTTCTCTCCGAATGCTTGGATTGAAAGATACTGCACGACTGTGTACACCAACGTCAACTTTAATATTGGTGGGGAAAATACATACATGGAACAATCTTGCCATAGGCTCATGCTGTGACTTCATTTGACAAGAAAGAAGAAGCTCCAAATAAAACCAATTTACAACAGGAAGGCAAAGAAAACACACATTAAGATCCATTTCTGTCAAATCATGATGCTACTTGAGCCAAGGGAAATAAACACAACAAAAAAAAAATGTAGGGAAAGAAAACAACTGAAATGGGAATTTAAATTCCATCATAAAATCCACCCTGTATCTCTAACCTA
>JAHKKF010536257.1:0-20418 GCA_019740295.1 Labeo calbasu
ACTGGAGTGGTGTGGATTACTTGTGGATTATTGTGATGTTTTTATCAGCTGTTTGGACTCTCATTCTGACGGCACCCATTCACATCCATTGATGAGCAAGTGATGGAATGACACATTGCTCCAAATCTGATGAACGAACAAACTCATGTACATCTTGGATGGCCTGTCACCCACAGTACGTTTTCAGCAAATTTTAATTTTCGGGCGAACTATTTCTTTAATGCTGGAAACCTCTCTGTGTATTTTTTTTTTTTTTTTTTTTTTTTTTGGTCAGCCTCATTTTGACTTCGAGCGTCATCTTGCATTCAAAAAAGAGATTCGTCTTTGTTTTCACCCTGAGCAAACCAAATTGAGTCATTTTTGTAGCTCCAAACCACTTCCTCTTTCACTTCCCCTGAAAAGCCAATTAGCTGAGTGACTGTTCCTAATGAAGGGAATTTATGAAGTGAATCTGCTCCGATGTGAATAAAGCCTGTTTGTTCACTTAAGTCCAGGTGTTCCACGTCCATTTTTCCCCTCTTTTATCCATTTTTTTTAAATAAGAGATTTATTTATTTATTTATGATCATAAAACAGACTTCATTTTATAAGAAAACTATGTGTGTACACTACCAGTCAAAAGTTATTGAATGTTTTTTTTAAAGAAGTCTCTTCTGCTCACCAAGCCTGCATTTATTTGATCCAAAGTACAGCAAAAACAGTAAAATTTTGAAATATTTTTGCTAATTATAATAACTGTTTTCTATTTGAATATATTTTAAAATGTAATTTATTTCTGTGATTTCATAGCTGAATTTCATTACTCCAGTCACACAATCCATTCTAATATTCTGATTTGCTGCTCAAAAAAAAAAAAAAAAAAAAAAAAATATATATATATATATATATATATATATTATTATTATTATTTTTTTATTNTTTTTTTTTTTATTATGTTGAAAACAGCTGACTAGAATTTTTTTCAGGTTTCTTTGAATAGAAAGTTCAGAGGAACAGCATTTATCTGAAATAGAAATTTTTTATAACATTATAAATGTATTTATCATCACTTTAGATCAATTTAAAGCATCCTTACAAAACAACAAAACAAAACAAACCTACTAATTTCTATTTTCTGGATCTTTATATTCATCAGAGAATCCTGAAAAAATGTACTCTACTGTTTTAAATAATAATAAGAAGAATAAGAATAAGAGTAAATGATTCTTTAGCATGTTTCTTGTGAAACTGAAGACTGGAGTAATGATGCTGAAAATTCAGCTTTGATCACAGGAATAAAGTACATTTTACAATATATTCAAATAGAAAGCAGTTATTTTAAATAGTAAAAATATTTCACAATGTTACTGCTTTTGCTGTATTTTGGATCAAATAAATGCAGACTTCTTTAAAAACTTTAAAAATCTTACTGTTCAAAAACTTTTGACTGGTAGTGTGTGTATTTATTTATATAAAATTATTAATGGTTCTACAATTGACTTCATTTTCTATAACAAAACGTGTTTATTTAAAATGATTATAGACTATTTTCTGTAAGTGCATTTTATTATACAGAGATTAAGAGATAAGATAATATAATGTATCTAATTATATTTTCACTCTCTTTTCCCTTGTCTTTGTTTTTGTTGCCTGGACAACAAAATAGTAATGTGGTTTTGAGCTGACGAGGTGTGTGTGTGTGTGTGTGTGTTTCTCAGAGCTCTGTGTCGGTGGAATGTCTCTGTTTACTAGGCAAACGTTCCTGTCAATCCAGAGAGACGGATTCTCTCAGGAATGGGAGCAATGCAGACATCAATCACTGGCCAAATAATATTAAGCTACTTTGTGAAAACCATAATTATTTTACTGTGTTTTTTGTTTGCCCATTAAGTTTCGTAGTGTGAGAGTGTTAAGACGGACTTGTTTTAACACCGTCACTCATTTAAAGTGCAGTAGCAAAAATGCTGTTAGACTGCGATTCATTTTGTAAACCAGTTCAAACTGACAAACTCTGAACCTTCGATTCATTTTGGATCATCATTCAAATATATTCAGAGAATTAGTGTTTTCCATATAATAAAATGTTTTAATAAATTTATACACTACCAGTCAAAAGTTTAAGATTTTAAATGTTCTTTTTTTTAAGAAGTCTCTTCTGCTCACCAAGCCTGCATTTATTTGATCCAAAGCACAGAAAAAGCGGCAAAATTTTGAAATATTTTACTATTTAAAATAACTGTTTTCTATTTGAATAAATTTTAAAATGTAATTTATTCTTGTGATTTTAAAGCTGAATTTTCAGCATCATTACTCCAGTCACATGATCCTTCAGAAATCATTCTAATATTCTCATTTGCTGCTTAAAAACATTTATTATTATTTTTATGTTGAAAACAGCTGAGTAGATTTTTTTTTCAAGTTTTTTTTGATGAATATAAAGTTCAAAAGAGCAGCATTCATCTAAAATAGAAATCTTTTGTAACATTATAAATGTCTTTATCATCACTTTTGATAAATTTAAACTTTTGATCATCCTTCCTAAATAAAACTATTAATTTCTAAAAAACTGTTTTAAATATTTGTGATGATGATGATAATAATAATGTTTCTTGAACAGCAAATCAGCATTTTTTTTTTTTATTTAACCTTTATTTAACCAGAAAAAAAACTCTCTGAGATTAAAAATCTCTTTCACAGGAGTGTCCTGCATGTTAGAATGATTTCTGAAGGATCATGTGACACTGAAGACTAAAGTGATGATGCTGAAAATTCAGCTTTGATCAGAGGAATAAAATTACAATTAAAAAATATTCAAATAAAAAGCAGTTATTTTAAAAAGTAAAAATATTTCACATTTTTTATGTTTTTGCTGTACTTTGAATCATATAAATGCAGGCTTGGTGAGCAGAAGAGAATTCTTTAAAAACATTAAAAATCTTACTGTTCAAGAACTTTTGACTGGTAGTGTATATGCAATAAATTGTGTGTTTAATCTATTTTAGAACAGAAATGCATAGATATAGAGATATATTTTAAAACTGCTGAAAAACATACACTACCATTCAGAAGTGTGGGGTCAACAGTTTTTTTTTTTTAATGCAGGGATGCATTAAATTGATCAAAAGTGACATTAAAGACATTTATGTGACAAAACATTTCTATTTCAAATAAATGCTGTTATTTTGAACTTTCTATTCATCTATGAATATTGAAACAATAAAATTAGCAGCAAATCAGCATATTAGAATGATTTCTGAAGGATCATGTGACACTGAAGACTGCAGTAATGATGCTGAAAATTTAACTTTGATCACAGAAAAAAAATACATTTTACAATATATTAACATAAAAAATGGTTATTTTAAATTATAAAAATATTTCACAATTTTACTGTATTTATCTTCTTTCAAAAACCTTAAAGTCTTACAGACTTCATACTTTTTACAGATAATATAGCTTTTTTTTTAAAGCTATATCACTCTGCGCTACTTAGACATCTGTATATTTAGCCATATAGTAATAGCATCAGTCTGTACAACGGTATCTTTCAGGTATTTGAATTTCATGAGTTTTCCATCTCTATAAGCATGTGGCTACTCTACAAACGTCTGCTGACTATCAGCATGTCAGACTTCATTGCGGTAATTGGCCGGCTGTGTGCTGTGACTGCAGGGGATGCGAGTTTGAAATATTTTCTTAGCGGGATATACGCGATTAAGACTGCCAGATCTTATTTAACGTCAAACGAAATGAGTTAAATGCTTTCTCTGCTTTTGTTCTTCATGGAAGTAAAGCTTGTTAGCTGAGATCCACCTTTTAGCAGATTGAACAGCTGTTGTTTAACATCTATGAGCAAAAACATAAGAAATGTGGCCTAAACTCTTATGGGTCATGGTTATTAGGGAATATTTTTAATGCCGTATGTGTTTTTTTTGTCCTGTAAAATGCTAATGATGAGACTTGCTGCTGTAATTCGGACCACATGCTTCATGCCGTAAACATCTGCAATTGAATCTTGGATGCAGTTGTAAAGGAAGTAGGTACCTATGTAGGAAAAAATGCATTAACGCACCCGTGTAGTTTAGACTGGATGACAAAATTAGACATGTGATTGTAGTTAGATTCTAGTGTTAGTTGCAAAGTCAAGCGTTGCTTTGTTTGTGCTACTTGTTGAGTATCACGTGTTGCATTACTTTACTTCTATAAAAACTGAACATTTGAAGCTGAAATTTACTCACCTTCAGGCCATGCATGATGTAGATGAGTTTGTTTCTTCATCAGATTTGGAGAAATGTAGCATTTCATCACTTGCCCACCAATGGATGTGAATGGGTGCCGTCAGAATCAGAGTCCAAACAGCTGATAAAAACATCACAGTAATCCACAAGGAATCCACGCCACTTCTGTCCATCAGTTAACATCTTGAGAAGACGAAAGCTGTGTGTTTGTAAGAAACAAATCCATTATTAAGACGTTTTTAACTTCAAAACATTGCTTCTGGCTAAAATATGAGTCTATAATCTATAATAATGCTTCCTCCAGGGAAAAAGTCCATCCCTTGTTGTCTCTCACATCTAAATCCACCCACATATTTGTTTAAGGCTGTGTTTTACTTGTAAATGCTGTTTGATCTGTGCAGATTTCGCTCCTGATTCAGACCAGACCCCTTTTTTTAATACTGGAAATTAAAAACGTCTTAAAGATGGATTTGTTTCATACAAACACGCAGCCTTTGTCTTCTCGAGATGTTAACTGATGGACTGGAGTGGTGTGGATTACTTGTGATGTTTTTACCAGCTGTTTGGACTCTCATTCTGACGGCACCCATTCACTGCAGAGGATCCACTGGTGAGCAAGTTATTTCTCCAAATCTGTTCCTATGAAGATTTTTATTTTTGGTTAAAATACTTTATATTTTAAAATACTTTGCTTTTTTCTAAATACTTTATATCACTTGAATATATTTGTCTGTAACAAGCTTTTTCCAGTTTCAACTTAAAAACTTAAGTTCAGCAGCTTTAATTTTAAGTTAAATCAACTTAAAACTACAAGTTGTTGCAACTTACTACAATAATACAAGTTTAAATTACTTGTACTTTTAAGTTGATTTAACTTAAAATTTCAAAGGCAGCTGCTGAACTTTTTAAGTTTTTAAATTGAAACTAGTGAAATTTTTTTACAGTGTATAAACTTCTAAATTATTCAGTTTTTATTTATAATGCATGTGGAAAAACTTCTCAGGTTCACACGGTTGTGTGTTGAGGAGACCTTTAAGTTCCTGTAATCTTCACTTTGACCCTTTGAAGCCTTATTAACGGCTCAGGCGTGGGCAGAGGGGCCCTGACCCCGGTTCTCCGGGGCCGCGCGGCCCATGCGGGAGCCGCCATTATGTTGCAAGAGTCTTGAAGTGGCATTTGAAAACCCTGGGAGGTGTGTAACATTTTCTTCCCCCCTTTTTCTCCTAATTAAACTCATTTTCGGTCCCCACAAGAGGCCTGTATTAGTTAAGACTTTATTTGCACAATTGTTTTTTCCAAAAAAAGGGTGGTAACTGAAGTTTGCCACAGTGCATGAGAAACTTATAGCTAGTGAAGAACTCTAGTTCTCTAGACAACTGTTTTCAACATTGATGATAATCAGAAATGTTTTTTGAGCTGCAAATCAGCATATTAGAATGATTTCTGAAGGATCATGTGACGCTGAGGACTGGAGTAATGATGCTGAAAATTCAGCTTTGCATCACAGGAATAAATTACATTTTACAATATATTACAATAGAGAACAGTTATTTTAAATTGTAATAATATTTCACAATTTTACAGTACTTCTTGGTGAGCATAAAAGCTCATACTTGTGGTCAGTCATTTTAATGAACTGCTAACCAGACATAATTCAAGCACTTTAAAATACAGTAGAATGACGTTCTGTACACTGAAAACGAACTTTTCCTGTTGGCCAGTGATTTGTAGTTAGTCGCTCCGCCAGTGTTGAGTTCAGGATGGAAATTCAGGCCTCGTTCAGATCATTTCCAACATCTATTTGCCTGGTTTTCCATGGATATAAGCCAGACGACAGATAATGCTCATATGACCTTTTTCCGTATTACTTTAGAGCTGATTAAAACCAACTCTTTAAGGTTTGTTTTTCTTACTTGGCCTTTTTAAATTGAGAAAATGTCCAGGTCATATTTTATAATGAGCGAAAGAACAAATTTTCAGTAAGAAATGAGAAAAATAACCCTGTTTTACCACAATGCAGAAACATTTCATGCACATTACAGTATTAATGTAAAGATATTTTATGTAAATTGCAAATTACTTTTACATCATAGTAGAATTTGTTTTTTTATTTTATTTATTGTTGGAATTTGTTTTTTAAAAATTGGTTTTCATCCCGGACGAGCCCCCAATTTATTTCAATTTGCTGATTATTGCAAATTACTTTTACATCATGGTAGAATTTGTTTTATTTTTATTTAGTCATTTATTTTATTTTTTTTAGAATTTGTTTTTGTCCTGGACGAGCCCCCAATTTATTACATTTTTATTATTTAATATAATTATTATTTAATATTATTGCAAATTACTTTTACATCATGGTAGGCTTTGTTTTATTTTATTTATTTATTTAATTATTTATATTATTATAATTATTATTATTATTATTATTATTTTAGAATTTGTTTTCATCCCGGACGAGCCCCCAATTTATTACATTTTAGTGATTATTGCAAACTACTTTTACGTCATGGTGGAATTTGTTTTATTTTATTTATTTAATTATTTAATTATTATTATTATTATTATTATTATTATTTTTTTTTAGAATTTGTTTTCATCCTGGGCGAGCCCCCAATTTATTACATTTTGCTTATTATTGCACATTACTTTTACATCATGGAAATTTTTTTTTATTGTTTTCATCCCGGACGAGCCCCTAATTTATTATATTATGCTGATTTAATAAAACAAAGAAATCTTACAGTAATGAGAATCTAATAAAAACAGATGATGATGATAATAGGAAAAATGTTTTTAAACATCATTAAAATAATGTCAAGTCACCTTATTCTCCATAAAGATCATTTCAAAGCAGCTTCATAATAAAAGAAACCGTAAAATAACAGTGTTAATGTTGCAAAGTTTCACTTAAAAGCTCTTAAAAGACATTAAATGTCATAGTGCTCTTAAAAACTAGGCTTATTTTCTTCATGAACCGTTATTATGAGACTCAAGTATTAACATGCTGTCATTGTCTCAGCCTTTCTGACTCACAGGTCTGTTTCATTAAAGGTGAGACTTTCAGCTGCAGAACTTTTTTTTAATTGGACCCACACGCCGAAGACGAGACGAGAGGAGTCTTGAGTTTTGCTGCGAGGCGAGTGAACAGCTGTGTTGACGGTGCCGTCGTAGGGAGTTGATTACAAACAGCAACTTTCAGGCGTGCCTGCGTTTCTCCACCAGGACGTCCTTTGATCATCTGCCGTTGTTAAACTTCACGATTGCCCTGGCGTCAGATAAAACTCCTGATTATTGTCTTAATGACAGGGCTGAAGTGCAGCGCTGATCCCATGATGCTCGGCTTTCAGACTGTTTGTTGTTTATGCCAATATTAATAACTCGAGTGGCTTAAAGTTCACAGCTATTATAAATGTTTTAGTTGAGACGTGTTGCATGAGTGCTAGGTTTCCTTTTCAATCCAAGAAACCATATTTTTGATCTTCCACACTGGTTTTTATTAAATGAGCATGAGGTAGATTAGTATGTACACTACTGTTTGATTGGGGCTGCATTTATTTGACCAAAAATAAAGTTAAAATTGTGAAATATTATTGCAATTTAAAATATCCACTTTCTAGGTAAATGTATTTTAAAATATAATTTATTCAAGTGATGCAAAGCTGAATTTTCAGCATCATTACTCCAGTCTTCAGTGTCACGTGATCCTTCAGAAATCATTCTAATATGCTGATTTGCTACTTAAGAAACATTTCCGATTATTATCAAACAAAAACACAACTTTTGAACACTAGTGCATGTTTTTATGAAAACATGAGTGTTTTTTTTCACTGAAAGCCGCCCTGTTTTGCTTCTATCCGGCGAATCCCTCACAGTCTTGCTCAACTCTGATAGATGTGGTGTGGCGGTTTTTGCGCAAGCTGCTTTCAAAGAGTTTCGTTCTGAAAGGAGTCAAAGCTTTCCACTAATTGAAAGAGCGTAAGTGATGGTTGAAGATGCCGAGATCTCCGGATTCGGTCTCAGGAAGGAGATCGGAGGCCTCTGACCTCCCGCTACAAAGAGGCTCTTCTCATCCTAACATCCTAAGCTGGGAAGAGCAAATATTTAGCAGCCTCACAACAATGACAGACTGGGAAAAATGGATCGCTAAGTGTGTTTCATTCTTCAAGACCTCTAAGCTCTTCAGAATGGGCTGAAAAAATACAAAAAACAGTACCAAGAGTAATTATCGAGGTTTCCTCTAGGCTGGATTTGCTCTAATAGCCGGTGGCATTATGGCGCTACATTTTTCTTTTCTTCTTTAGTGAAAAAGTGTGTTAGGGTTCCTCCTATAAATCTTCAAGGTGGATATTCGTTTGGAAAACTACTTAAAGGCTATTATACCACAATATATTCACTGTTTCCCCCCTCTGTCTCGGACGTTAACACTGACGTGATTGTCTGACACGCTGTTACCATTTTTATGGCTCTGGTGCTGCTTTGAAACGTCTCTTTTCACATCGTCCACCACATTAATTGCCCGTTCTATACAAATATGCAATTGTGCATCAAAATAATTATGGTTTTACAACAGTGTTTAGAATGAGCAAAGCAAGCATGGAGGTGATTTAGTGAAAATTGTAAGGCTTGGAAAGTTCCTGTAAGAGCTTCACAGGTGCAACAGGAGGGTTTGGTGAACCAAATGTTTGGTTGAAATTATTACAATAGTCAGGTTCTGGATGCAAATGGGTAGTTGACAAACAGACAGTAAAAATGCTTATTTTGTAAAAGACCATTTTTGAAGAAGAAATGCATATATTTCTGTAGTATGAAGTCTGATCTTTAAGAAAATATAAAGGGACCCTAACTTTGTCAATTCTTTCATTTAGTGCTTTTATTTTTACATCAGAGAAACACAAAAATAGCAAAAACATCAGAAAATAGTTTCATTAATGTAATTATTGCATTTAAGAACACTGAAAATAATTTAAAAAAAAAAATACAAATGTGTTAAATCTTATTTAATTATTTAAAATGCTATTTAAAGAGACCTTGTCCTCTGGTGTGGCATCTTTGTCCTGTGGTGTGACCGTAAAAAATAAGAAAAAAAAATTCTTACTAATATATAAATAGCATGAAAGAGATTTATCTTCATCAGCATTTAATAGCACTGAAAATAATCACAAAATAATTCAAAGAAGTTAAATCTTATTTAGTTATTTAAAATGCTGTTTAAAGAGACCTTGTCCTCTGGTGTGACATTTTGGCCTGTGGTATGACAGTACAGGCGACGCACCGAACTGTACCATAAATTTGTCCTATGGTGTGACATAGCAAAAATTACGAAAAACAAAATCTTAATAATATATAAATTACATGAGAGAGATTTATCTTCATCAGCATTTAAGAGCACTGAAAATAATAATTAAAAAAAAAAGAATAAAAAGGTGTTAAATCTTATTTAATTATTTAAAATGCTGTTTAAAGAGACCTTGTCCTCTGGTGTGACATTTTTGTCCTCTGGTGTGACATCTTTGTCCTGTGATATGTCAGTACAGGAGTCACACTGAACTGTACCATAAATTTGTCCTATGGTGTGACATAGCAAAAATTAAGAAAACCCCCCCAATAATATGTAAATAACATGAGAGAGATTTATCTTCATCAACATTTAAGAGCACTGAAAATAATAATAAAAAAAGAATAAAAAGGAGTTAAATCTTATTTAATTATTTAAAATGCTATTTAAAGAGACCTTGTCCTCTGGTGTGACATCTTTGTCCTCTGGTGTGACATCTTTGTCCTGTGGTATGACCGTACAGGCGACGCACCGAACTGTACCATAAATTTGTTCTATGGTGTGACATAGCAAAATTTAAGAAACTCAAAATCTTAATAATATATAACTAGCATGAAAGAGATTTATCTTCATCAGCATTTAATAGCACTGAAAATAATCACAAAATAATTAAAAGAAGTTAAATCTTATTTAATTATTTAAAATGCTATTTAAAGAGACCTTGTCCTCTGGTGTGACATCTTTGTCCTGTGGTATGACAGTACAGGCGACGCACCGAACTGTACCATAAATTTGTCCTATGGTGTGACATAGCAAAAATTAAGAAAATAATTCTTAATAATATATAAATAGTATAAATGAGATTTATCTTCATTGTTAGACACCTATTTCCATATAGTGTTATTTATTTAATGTGAAATTATAATTAACATAATTTTTTTCCCCATGACTTTTTAAGACAAACTTTGACAACAAGACAAACTTTACTGTCATCCGTTCAAAACTGCTGAATATTCTACCATTTTAAGATGAGAGATATGTATATCTCACGTATTGCAATACTCAACAGTTTTTTTTAAGATATTTTGAGAAAACATGTCTGTGGTTCTTTTATGTGTCACACCATTGGACATTACATCACACTAAAGGACAGAAATGGAAGAATCAGAAAGTAGTTTAATTAATGTAATGATTGCATTTAAGAACACTGAAAAACTCCAAAAAGAATAAAAAGGTGTTAAATCTTATTTATTTATTTTAAATGCCATTTAAAGAGACCTTGTCCTCTGGTGTGACATCTTTGTCCTGTGGTGTGACAGTACAGGACATTTTCTGTCACACCACTGGACGTTTCAGCCTTTTGTGTCAATTAATGACCTTGCTATTCTGAGCTAACCTGTCATTAGTGGTTAGCAAAACACGTGCAAAATTTTCAATGTTTAACATATAGTTTTTAATAAAAATATAGGCGTCTCACACCAAAGGACAACAAAATGTAACACTTTTGTAGTGGGTCCAAAAAGTTAAATAGTTGAACCATTCTGAGACAAAATTGACAGGGGCCTTCACAGGGGGCTTCAGTAACATGATCATGAATGAGTTTCTTCAACTAATTAAAGTTTTCTGTAGAATTGGCTGATTTAAAATAAGGATATGGTGTCACACCAGAGGACATGGTTTTCAGAGACAAAATGTATCAAGTTTACACACTTTCAGAAAGTTATGAGGCATATGTACAATTATGCCAGAAGTATTTATAAACATTTTTATGCTTTTCTTTTTAATTTATAAAATTTGTAATTTACTGAACCATGCTTGAGACAGTCACACCATTTGACAATTTTGACATTTGGCTAAAAATAATAATAATAATAATAATAAAAAAAAATAACACTGTTTTGCTCATTGAATTTACTAAAAGAAATTTAAGGTAAGTGGTTGCAAACTATTTATTTTAGCTACATTAAAAAAAAAATTAAATGTAGCTAAAATAAATTGATTGCAACCACTTACCTTAAAAAAGTAAGTTAAATAACATATATATATTTAAAAAAAACTTGAACTTATTTTGTTTCAGCTAGTTGCAAAGGCAACATTTTTCATTTACATTTAGTTTTAAGTTGAAGTACTAAAACTAAATAAACTAAAACTTTTAAATAAACTAACAAAAATCTAAAACTTTTACAAAAATTCAAGTAAAAGCAGAAAATATAAAAATAAAATTCAATTCAGTATAATAACTCTTCTCATAATCTCAGCCATACTAAAATAACACTGGTTGGAGCACATTTATAAAATGCCTTAAAATACTGTTTCCGTAGGCAGATGGCTAGCTTTTGAAACAGAGCTACAGTGTCCTAAGAGTTTTCGCACATTTTTATGACACCACACTGAGAATACAGAGCGTTTGCCGGATGATATAAGTTTAGCTGCTGAGCTCTGGAAAATGAGTTTGTGCAGGGCGTTTTGGACAGACTCAGTACTTTTCCCATTTCTCGCCCTTTTAGCCTTTTTCTTCACTCGGCCCTGGGAAATTTGCAGCGTAACGTCCACTGAGATGTGCTCCTGTCAAATCGGCTCCTGATGTCATTGATGTTAATATGTTTTGACCTCATTTAGCGGATGACGGATTAATCGCAGGGCCCAGCAGGTTCTGGGTGGAGAGCGTGTTGTAGTCAGCTAGTCATTTTACAACAAATTTAGTTAAGAAATCTTCTCGCACACACTCGTATAATCATCTAATAAATCCAAGTATGGCAAGAGCGTATGTGTTTCTCGGTTTTAGGGTCTTGGATATCAATATTTGGCTGCCAAAAGCGTTACGCACACCCCATTTATTGTGAAAATTCACACTCTTAGCTTCGTAAGTGTTTTGGAACGACCCTCGTCTGTGCATATAAACAGAGAGAAAGAAAGTCCTTAACATGGACGTTATGCACATCTCAATATATAGAGATGAAGTGTTGATATGTTTCAAAACGTCATATTTAATTCAGTGTGTTACTTGTTTTTGAAATGCCCTATCATTTTCTGAGTGGAAATTGTTTCTACCCCAAGTTTTCAGATTTAAGCACCAAGATCCTGACATCCGATCTGTCCTTTTAAAATCCTCAGGGTTAAACACACAGAGGTGCCCGGATTTCTCTTTTTGGAGCCACTATCGTTGTCATTTTCCTGCCACAGTATCACTTTTCTTACATTATTTGATGTTAAATAGTGGAGGAAGTGAGTTCAGTTGTCTATAAACGTCCTAAAATCACTGATAACAACTGAGCGTTAAGTTTTGCACGGGCAAAATCACATCAGAAAAACAGACTTGTCATTTTAAGTATTAAAACAATGACACACATACAGTTTTAGAAACATTTGTTAGTGCGGTTGACAAAAGTGCACACGTTTGTATTTATAGGACGCATTTGTCAAAGCATACATTCGTCATTTGGTGTATCTGCTGGTACCCTGATGGTAATGTTTCAGATGCAGTTCTCAACAAAAATGTGACCGTTTTGCACACTTGACAGTTGTCAGTATTGCGTTTTTGTATTATATAGCTGGGATTTAAAGGAATAGTTCACCTAAAAATGCAAATACGCAGACAATTTGCTCACCATCAGGCTATTCAGGATACAGATGAGTTTGTTTCTTCATCAGATTTGGAGAAATGTAGCACTGCATCACTTGCTCACCAATGGATGTGAATGGGTGCCGTCAGAATGAGAGTCCCAACAACTGATAAAAACATCGCAATAATCCACAAATAATCCACACCACTCCAGACCATCAGTTAACATCCTGAGAAGACAAAAGATGCATGTTTGTAACTAATTCATTGTTTTTAAATACAAATCCATAAAAACGCTTTCTTCAGTGAAAAAATGGTCTGGGCTAAATCAGGAGAGAAATCTGCACAGACACAAGCAAGTTAAAACAGCTCGAAACAAATACATGGCTGGATTTTGATTTGGGAGACAACAGACGATGTACTTTTTTGCTGGAGGAAGTGTTATTATGGATTATGAACTCATATTTTAGCATTGGTTTGAAGTTAGAAATTTTAAATGATGGATTTGTTTTTTTCAAAGACACAGCTTTTGGTTTCTGAAGATGTTATCTGATGGACTGGARTGGTGTGGATTACTTGTGGATTATTGTGATGTTTTTATCAGCTGTTTGGACTTTCATTSTGACGGCACCCATTCACAYCCATTGGTGAGCAAGTGATGGAATGCTTCATTTCTCCAAATCTGATGAAGAAACAAACTCACGTTCATCTCGGATGGCTTGAGAATGAGTACATTTTTAGTAAAATTTCATTTTTTGGGTGAACTATTCCTGTACAGCCAGTGTGTGCAATTTATTTTACGACCAGGAACATTACCAAAGTTGATTTTGACCTTAAGTTGACGTTGCACAGACTTTAAACGTGTTTAAATCAGTTTGACTCATCTGACATGGACAGTATGCAGAGTTTCTGTTTATATTTTCCGCCCAGTGGGAGACAAATAACCAGCCGCCCACTGGTACTTGTGTTTTTGCATTGTCAGCATGCTTGGAAGCACTTGTAAGATAACAAATATGCGATGATCGCATTTTACTTTTTTGTTTTTTCCAGAAGGACTTATCGGGTTTTTTGAGGTGACTTGAGAGCAAGAAGGTGGGGATTACAAAACACTATAGAATCACGAATATGTTGTTATTTAAGCCTTACTTATGAAATTATAGTCTGAAAAAAACAGCTTATTAAGCATTTAGACGAAATATAAAAAGTTACATGCATGTAGACTACCGGAAAGATTTTTAATGTCTTTAAAGAAGTCTCTTCTGTTCACCAAGCCTGCATTTATTGGATTCAAAGCACAGAAAAAACAGTAAAATTTTGAAATATTTTTACTATTTTAAATAACTGCTTTCTATTTGACTATATTTTAAAATGTAATTTATTTCTTTGATTTCAAAGCTGAATTTTTAGCATCATTACTCCAGTCTCATGATCCTTCAGAAATCATTCTAATATTCTGATTTGCTGCTCAAAAAACATTAATTATTATTATGTTGAAAACAGTAGAATATTTTCAGGTTTCTTTGATGACAATTTAAAGCATCCTTGCTAAATAAAAGTAGTCTATCATTTCTTTCTCCAAAAAAAAAAAAAAAATTAAATTAAATTAATAAAAATTATACTGGCTCCAAGCTTTTGAATGGTATAGTGTATAAGCTTTTTATTTCAGATAAATGCTGATTTTTGGATCTTTCTAATTATCAAAGAATCCTGAAAAAATGTACTCAACTGTTTTAAATATTGATAATAACAAAAAAATGTTTTTTGAACAGTAAATCATCATATTAGAATGATTTCTGAAAAATCATGTTTCACTGAAGACTGGAGTGATGGTGCTGAAAATGTAGCTTTGATCACAGGAATAAATTACATTTTAAAAAATATTAAAATAGAAAGCAGTTATTTTAAATAGTAAAAATATTTCGCAATATTACTGCTTTTGCTGTATTAAATAAATGCAGGCTTGGTGAGCAGAATAGACTTCTTTAAAAAACATTAAAAATCGACTGACTGGCAGTCTATAGTTTGATAAAGTGAGAATATGAATGGAAAAAATGGCTTAATTTTATTCAGGGGCCCAAACTGAGCAAAAATATGAACAAAAAGTGATAATTCTGAAGCTTGTAATGTACATCAATAAGATCTTTATAACAATTGTCACTCTGTATCTCCAGTAATCACAGTCTTAGTGAGATTATATTTATATGATCAAAACATATAATGCAATGCAATCAAATGATGATTGAGAGATAAAAAAATAAACGTTCCTCAAAAGCCTAATGAACATATCTGAGACTTATTGATTTTCCTAAAAAATGACGTCTGGTTTCCTGAAAACATACTTGAAAGTGTATGTTTGTACAATTACACTAAAAGGCCTTTTACTTGTCAGAAGGCATGGGGTAGATTGCGAACGACAGGTTTTTCAGCAAAGTTTGTATGATCATGTTAATCATTATAGAGGGCTTTGCATATCAAATATAATACAGTAGGCTTTAGATAATTGATAACATAATCCTATAGCATCAAATCTGGCACAAAATCCAGCCAGGCACGGCAAAAAAGCCAGAAAACGGCCCTTTGGGGGGTAAATTTACTGGTATTGCACTTTACCGCTTGCAGAAAGCTGAAAAGCATTTCTGGTCTGCGTCCAGAATCCTAGTGCAACTCTGAATGCATCGCAAATGTGTGCGATTGTGCATAAAGCTGGTGATCCGACACAAAATATAGGTTAAAATGGGATAAGCCTCAGCACAGCTAGCTAATCTGGAGGTGAATGAATGCATAATGTGTGAAACTCCCAATACATAATACATTTCCAATGCAATATGAACAGATTGTTTTGTGTTGTTGTGTGATTTTCACATTTTTAATGTGGCCAGCAGCTGTTGGTTCACGACGCTCATTGGAAACATGACACAGGCAGGATGCCAGCAGTCTTTCCCCAGCAGAGCGCTGTTAGTATGGGCCTGTTCATTAAAATCAGACCCAACACACACACACACACACACGTCCGTCTTTCCTGGGGCCGTTGAGTGAAATCATGCAGGGTGAGGTGATTTGGTTTGTGTTGGCATGAAAGCGGAACGAGACACAGACCAGGCTGCCGCTTTGCGGGTGTAACCGCGCAGCAACAGCTGAAATTTATTAAGCACTTATGATATTTTTGCGGTTTTTGTGGTCATTTATCACAAATGTACTCGTAATTTTTTTGTGGTTGGCTTGCACAAATGTTTGTGTTACGTTTTCAGCAGTTAAGGATTTATGATTTAATTCTGCCGCGTGGAATCCACTTTAATCTAACTGTCTGATAGTGGTGTTAATGCCAGATTGTAAGTTTCTAGATGCATTTTCATTAATGCTTTCACAACATAAGACTGTAAGTGCACGGGAAGGTTTGAAAGTAGAAATGTGAGGCTTTGTGGCCTAATTTGACCTTTTAGGAACTACTTTTCTATGTCGGTAAGGATGCATTAAATTGATCAAAAGTGACAGTAAATACATTTATAATGTTACAAACTATTTCTATTTCAAATAAATGCTGTTCTTTTGGGCTGCATCAAAGAATCTTAAAAAATAAAATGCGCCAGTTTGCATGAAAATATTGGGCAGCACAACTGTTTTCAACATTGATAATAATCATAAATATTTCTTGAGCAGCAAATCAGCATATTAGAATAATTTCTGAAGGATCATGTGACACTGAAGACTGGAGTAATGATGCTGAAAATTCAGATTTGATCACAGAAATAAATTACATTTTAAAATCTATTCAAATAGAAAGCAGTTATTTAAAATAGTAAAAATATTTTGCAATATTACTGTTTTTTTCTGTATTTTGGATCAGATAAATGCAGGCTTGGTAAGCCGAAGAGCAAAAGAGACTAAGATTAAAAAACTTTTGACTGGTAGTGTATAGTCTGATATAGTGAGAATATGAAGGATAAAATGGCTAAGTTTTATTCAGGGGCCCAAACTGTGCAAAAATACGCAATTTGATGCAGATGCTGATATTTATATGGACAAAAAATGATGAAATTCTCATGACTGTAATGTAAATCAATTAGGGCTGTCAAACGATTAATCGTGAGTAATCACGATTAATCACATACAAAATAAAAGTTTGAGTTTGACTAATGAATGTGTGTGTACTGTTTGTAATTATTATGTGTATATATAAATACACAAATTAATGTATATATTTAAGAGAAATATGTTATTAATGTACAAAATATTTTTATTTTATATAATATAAATTACATAAAAATTATAATAAATATATATATATATATACTTGTGAATATTTCTTAAATATATACATGAATGTGTTTGTATTTATATATACATAATAATTACACACAGTACACACATATATATTAGGCAGACTTAAACTTTTATTTTTATTTCTTTTATTTCATATTTGGATTTATGTGAGTAATCGTGATTAATCGTTTGACAGCCCTAAAATCAATAAGATCTTTATAACAGTATAGTTGTCACTCTGTATCTCCAGTAATATGTCTTATTATATTTATATGATCAAAACATATTTGATCAGATATTCATATAGAAAACAGCTATTGTAAATTCTAAAAATATTTCACAATTTTTACTGTATCTTTGATCAAATACATCCATCCTTGGTGAGCAGAAGAGACTTTAAGAGAAACATTAAAAAACATTATTTCATAATTGGTACTGATAGAACTGAACTTTTGATTTGAAACCCGTTGCATTCTTTAAACATGAAATAAAATAATTTTGTCTGATATTAAGGTGCATGTAGTTTAAGCAAATTTAAAGCCTGTTCCATCCTCAATAAATAAATCAATATAAAAATTATTATTATATAATATATTATAATATATAGGGTGGAACAGGCTTTAAATTAGCTTATTCCTGCTATAATACCGTCAGACTGCTGTTTCTTTTCATTTTGGCCTTGAGACATGTCAGAATTCCTCTGGCCCCTGAACCTCCCTCGCTTTGGAATCTGAGGCCCCTAGAGAAATTTGACATCCACACTCCAAAAAGTGGGTGGAAGTCCAGAAGACTGTGTCTGACAGACGTCCTCCCTTCTCCGGCCGCTCTGTTGCTCTCCACCCCCTCGTCCGCCAGGAGGAATTCCAGAGCCGCTTGCTGTTTGCTGAGCCGCGGCCAGATCTCTGATCGACTCTGGATGGCCGGCGTGGAGTTTTGGGCCGTTCCTCAAAGGATGAGCCGAACAAGCGCTGAAATAGACAGTCACTCTGATCTTTCATCTTTTTACCAGTTTATTTCTGTCTGTACATAAACTTTTGTATTCAACGGCATCCAGAATATAGACTCTATAAATATAGGTTCAAAAAGTCAGGCCATTCAAGATGTAGATGAGTTTGTTTCTTCATCAGAATTGTAGCATTCCATCACTTGCTCACCAATGGATGTGAATGGGTGCCGTCAGAATGAAAGTCCAGACAGCGGATTAAAAACATCAAATAATCCATAAGTAATCCACACCACTCTTGTCCATCAGTTAACATCTTGAGAAGTCAAAAGCTGTGTGTTTATAAGCTTCAAACTTGCTTTTCGCTAAAATATGATTCCGTAATCCATAATAACGTCCGTCCATAAGTCTCTTGTTGTCTCTCACATCATAATCCACCGACGTATTTATTTAGAGCTTGATTTGGTTTGTAAATTCTGTTTGATCTGTGCAGATTTCTCTCCTAATTCAGATGAGATGACTTTTACATTGCAGGAAGCGTTATTATGTATTATTGACAGTGTTTTGAAGTTAAAAACATCTTAGTGATATATTAATTTCTTACAAACACTCATCTTTTGGCTTCTCAAGATGTTAATTGATGGACTGGAGTGGTTTGGATTACTCGTGGATTATTGTGATGGATTATTATCAGCTGTTTGGACTCTCATTCTGACGGCACCCATTCACATCCATTGGTGAGCAAGTGATGGAATGCTACATTTGACATCAAACGACATGCCAGTCATATATAACAAACCTACCTGCACAAAGCGTAAACTAAATGATCGTTTGTCACACAGTTTCTGCTCTCGCTCCCACCTGAGAGCCGTTAGGCAACACTTGTATGAGGAATGTAAATCAGGAACACACTCACATATTTCATTTCCAGCCAAACGTCCCATCCCTCCCTACTTTTATGGATCAACATTTTTGTAGCATAGAATAAAAGGCCGCATATGATTGCGCTTGGGCCCGCCGCATGCATGGCTTACATCTGGAGCTGCGTGCGCGAGTGTTTGATAAACAACAACGATTAATCCGAAAGCTTTGACTAAATTAAACGCTACTGTCAATATACTTTTCTTATTAGATGTCTAAACATTTACTTGAGTTCTTAAGAGTTCCCAACTGTTTCACTTTGATCCACTCCATAATTTGTTTAGCTTGTATTGATCTGTATCCAGCGCAGTAAAACACATGTGGGACTCAGAAGGCCCGAAGAAGCAGCCAGGAGTCGTTCGTCCTCATTTCAGAGAGGCGTCGGAGAAATCTGGTCCCCTAGAGTTTCAGAAAAAAGACATACAAGAAACCTGAAGGATTCTGGGTACATCTCACTGATGGCTGCACATTAGGGACAGCAGAGATTCATAAACTTTTTTTTTTTGTCAGTTGAAGCACTTCAAAACAAAACAAATTAGTTGAAGATTAAGTTAGTTTGTCAATAACTGAACAATATTTGCATGGTCTCGGAGGAATATTCCTATAGTGTACATAGTCAGTCTGTAATGTAATCTGTTTTTATCAAAACTTTTCCGTATTGAATAAAATGTATCTAGTTGAATTTTTTTGCAATCCGTCCATCCGTCATTTGATGTATCCATCCGCCATTTGGTCCATCCATCATCCATCTGTCATTTGGTCCATCTATCCATCATTTGGTCCATCCATCTGTCATTTGGTCCATCCATCCATCATTTGGTCCGTCCATCCATCATTTAGTCCATCTATCCGTCATTTTGTCCATCCATCTGTCATTTGGTCCATCCATCCATCATTTGGTCCGTCCATCCGTCATTTAGTCCATCCATCCATCCATCCATCCATCCATCCATCCATCCATCCATCCGTCATTTGGTCCATTCATCCATCCATCCATCCGTCATTTGGTCCGTCCATCCATCCATCCATCTGTCCGTCATTTGGTCCATCCATCCGTCCATCATTTGGTCCATCCATCCGTCCATCATTTGGTCCATCCATCCATTTGTCATTTGGTCTATCCATCATCCATCCGTCATTTGGTCCATCCATCCATTTGTCCGTCCATCCATCCATTTGTCATTTGGTAAGTCCATCCATCTGTCATTTGGTCCATCCATCCATCATTTGGTCCATC